>JAULBZ010001976.1:0-19994 GCA_032360805.1 Neoturris breviconis
CTGTATACCTTGAACATTTTGCTAAATAGAATACATTAGAAATTTAACCCTCAAACACTTATAAATTCATTTCTATATTTTAAATTTATATAATAAAACATGATTTATTTTAACTGAGCTCTTAACAGGTTACAATATCAGGAATTACAGAAAAGGCTACCAAAAAGATCATAGAGCAAGAAAACTTCCAATGCAACTTGTAACTAAATACCTGTAAAAACACCCAATCACCAACTTTAACAGCACTCAAAATCAGTTTTTCTGCAACTGGTCCTTGCCCTTGACCAAGAGATATGGCATGAATTCTATATATAGAAAAGTTTAAAACTTGAAATGTCATCATACAGAGTACTCCCATTTAAGTAATTAGCAAAATCAAAAAACGATCATGGGAATAGAAAAGTCAAAGGTGCAGTACTGATTGAAAGTAGCTCGCAAAACTGAGCGAAAGCCATAAAGTTATATATGTATATTGTATATAGAAATGAAAAATTAAAATGTCATTTTTGTGACAGACTTTCGAGATTTATTCTCTTCATCTCTTCCTGTTGAAGAAAAAAAATCTTGAAAGCTTGTCACAAAAATAGGGTTTTAATTTTTGATTTCTTATTACTGTTTTTAATCGCTGTCTTTTCATTGAAGAATTATATATAGTCATCAAATATATAAGTTAATTACAATGTTTTGTCGGATTTGAACCGGCGACCTCTGGATTTCCATTCCAACGCTCTGCCAACTGAGCTATCAGTCCAATAATAAGGCATGTGTGCAGCTCGTTATAGCTTTCGCTCATATTGAGAGCAGTTAGTGGTTCAAACCCGCCTACCGTCACTATTATGTGCAGTAATAATACTATAATTAAAAAAATATTCCTCTGTTGTATTGTGTAATTACATTTCTAATTCACATACCCTGGTGTAGTAATTATGTTATATGACCTTTAAATGAATAACATTAATACTTAATTTCAAAATCCCCAAAATCAAGATAGAGACTTTAAGTCTTAAAATTCTAAATTTCTTTGACAAAAAACCTCTTATCATTGACTTATTTTATTTATCCAAAATTGAGGATGAAGCTTCCTTAAACTTCAAAATGGATGCCAAAAGAGATTCAAGTCTCTTAGGAAATTAACACATCAAAAACATTTCTAAGCTTCCACTTCTCCCTATATCATTTGGGTATGATAATTACTTGAATGTGGTCAAAACATCATAGAGACCATGTGTCCCAATGCGAGTGTGGGGTCCGATGATTTAATTAAGTATCACACAAAAATTAACCGCACAATCATACTTCCCCCCACACCCTGACCACAATCCAAAACTTATCTCTCCACCAATCAGAACCAAGTTGTAATGACTACCACCAATCACCACCCTCCATTTACTCACGTGACTCCACTATATATACCCAACCACACATGGCAGACTGCCTCTCATGACTATCATTTAATTACGAGAACCCGACAAACTATGGCTTCAGCTATTATCAAATTATCTCTCATTAGTACTCCCCACCCACCCGTTGATTAACTATAATTTAATTACGATTAGTCTATCATGTCCAAGGCAAGAACTTTGTGCAGAAAACGGTATGGGTTCTGTGTCTGAAGTCTGATGGCGCCACAGAACCCAGGTCAACAACCTCCAACAATTATATTTATCCGTCTCTTGAGGCAGACTATGGAACGACATTTGCCCTTTTTTCTTATATATTCTAGTTTTTTTCATTTATAAACCACTCTGATAGTAATAGCTTCATCATCTAAACTAGCTAATCATAAAGTGTAATGGTCCAAAATTCTATTCCCATTTTTTTCTGACAAAAGATTCTAAAACCAAATGTTTACAATTGGTTCAACTCAAAATGCAAGAAAATATAAGTAAGTGCATAAAACATAACATTAAATTTAAAAGAGATGTAACTTTGCAAATCCAAACCTTACCTATTCATATAATTCATATCCTTTGCAAATCTTAAGAAAGCATTCATTGGATCAGAACCAGTCGAAAGAACAAATACAAGAGGTATTGTTGGTGACATGTCTTGATAAAGTAGAGACAAATCCACAGATGGACTCTCAACAAATTCTTTACCCAGATTTGCTTGCACAAATTCTGTCATTGCAAATGTTACTTTTTCTTCTTTAAATGACTTTATTATAATGAGTTGTTCAAAAAGTGTAATTCTCTGTTCAAAGTCACTATGATCATTGTCTTTAGTATAACCATCCCATTCTTTTGGATTAACACCGATCTATAAAATCAAATTTGAAATATAAAGATTGATTACCATTAGATGGAAAATTACGTGCTGAAGCCAAAAGAAAACATTTCATTGGTAGAAATTGACACACAATGGAATGTCTTCTTTTAACTTTGCGCAAAAAATTTCCTAATGGAAATCAACATTAAATTATTATTAGCATATAATCATCACAAAAATGCTATGCCTGTGGAGAAAACAGAATCCTTCCAATTTCTTTCTAATAGAAAAACAATGGAAGTTTCCTTCTGGGTAACAACGTGCAACGTTTTAAATTTTCTTATTACTTGGAGACTAGACAAAAACCTACCTTGAAATTGCCAATTTTACATTGATAATGTTTTGTTGTATATAACTCTGTAAATCCCTTCAAACTTTGTAGAGTGTTCTAAAATAGATAATTAATATGATTGTATCGTATTTCGATATGCGGTTTTGTTGTTTTGAGTTTACCTAATACAAACGCGATTCTAAATTTAGAACAAAATAATTTGCAAACCTCTAAAGTACAGCAACTCTTCCAATCTTGCTCTGATAACCATGGTATATCAGGTTTTGCTTGTAGAATCTCACCAATTCCAGCATTACCTCTCAAGAAGAAATTCCATTCAATATCATTAATAGTACCAGCTTGTCGCATAATATCAGCACACATCATAAAAGAGAACACTAGCTTGTCCTTCTCAAATAAACCTCTAGGGAAAAGAACACATCAACATCACATCAACATTTTCAATTAAGAAATTCATTTTGCAAGAACTAGTAATATTTGTTCGGCATAATTTACTATTGCTAGATTAATTATTAAGAACAAGAAAGGTTTATCGTTTTGTTTGATACTCCTCTGGGTGTTTCTATTAAAAATCATATTTGGAATACAAGGAAAGGTATAGAAAGTAGCCTGCAAAACCGAGTGAAAGGTAAACTTAGCACGTAAATATGATTTGCATACACACATTATGCATCATAGTATTATGTATACATTAAATAAAAATAGAGAAAAATTCATATGCATTGTTACAGCCTAATATAGGAAATAGCCAATATTTTGTTAATGTTTTCAAGAAATAATATTTTTTTAAATTAAAGTAAGACTTGTATAAAGGCTACATGTATACAAGATACATATATACAGACTACATGTATATAGCCTACATGTATAGGTTATATCGAAATAGGCTAAATGCATATGCTATACATAACAAATACTATATATATTTTTTTTTTGATAAAACCATATATATTATATTTATAAAAGTTATAACATAAAATAAAAGGTGTTTTCCATCATCTGTTGTTAAAATTAAAAGTAAAAAAATGCTAGACAATAAATAGGATAATGCAACAAGAAGAATATCATATTCCCTCGAATAAGCGCCACTCCTCAAATAAGTGCTGCCCTCGAATAAGTGCCACACTTTTATGGAAAATAATTTAATAAGCCCCACACTCTCAAAAAGAAAACATAAATTTCCTTTGAGAATGAGGACATTTCTTTGGGATTTAATGGTAAAGTTTTATTACAGGATACTTTTTACAATAACTGAGTTCATGTAATAATTCAAAGTGCGGCACCTTTTACAGGGAAAATTCAATAAGCACTGCAACGCTTTTTTTTAATTTCCTTTAAAAAAATACTAACTTCTATTTATTTTCCACTATGTTTCTAATTCCCAAAAAAGATTTAATGTTAGATATGATTTCTAATTCCCAAAAAAGATTTAATGTTAGATATGAACGCATTAACTTAACATGTAAGAAAAGCAGGCCACTAGCGCAAAGTGAAAGTAATAGGCTATCCAAACTTTGTTTGGCATGCCAAATATTGTTAAGATAAAATACGAACGCCTCTTTCATTCTTTAATTACCATACCTTCTCAAATGCTGATACCAAATAAAATGAAGATTGAAATGTAAAATAAACATACCTTGCTACATTTGCATATACAGTTGCAGTACATTTGTCCAAGAGAACTTGTAATCGTTCATCTAATGTTGCTACTTGTGGTGCATTCTCAATGCACGTATTAAAAAGCTAAAAGAAAAACATATTCAATTATTTAATCAATTTTAATCAATTGCATTAGCCCACGATAATAAAAACAAAAACAAGATGATGCACATTCCAATTTATTTATCTACAACGTTTTTGGTAGACATTGCAAGTATTACATTTGATAAGTTTATAATACCTAAAATTAATATTTTGACCTTCCTAAGAAAGGGATTATGATCGTCATCCCTTACCTCTGTAAATTATCTCTTTAAGCTAGATCCAAACTTCCTAAGATTGTTAGGGATAGTTTACCATATTGTATGATTAAGTTTATATTAAAATAGTCCTGTAAGTTGATTATTTTTTTCAGTTTTAAGGATAAAATTAGGAAAGAGCTTTTATCTGTTTTTGTTTTCAAATTTATGTGTGGCCGCTGCAATGCTTCCTATAGTGATAAACAAAACGACACTTTAAGATAAGAGCTTATGAACACATTTACTAATGTGACCATCTACCTAGTTTTGATAATTATAGTGTAATGGCCTACTCAGACAAAAATTATGAACTCAAACTTAAGGAGAGTATTTTTCTTATGAAGGACAAGCATGTATTAAATGGAAATGGTGCATCTGTGACTCTTTTGTTACATAATTGATGTAATTAAGTTAAGTTTTCATGCCATCTAGGACATAATGTCATGGTCATTACCTTATAAGGAAATATTTTAATAAAACTTTTACTAAACTAATGTATGACAATAATAATGGACGAAACGTCATAAAAAATCAATTGGAATTGTCAGAATCTACATCATCCTTGCTTTGTTTTTATGATCATATCTACAATGTAGAACATTGAATAATCAATATAATTCCAGATTTTGTTGCCTGAAACAGCACTAATTAGCTCCTCAAAAATTTATTAAGCCAAATAAATGCAAATTTTGTTGAACAATGACAATAGGTTCTTGGCACAGAAAATAAAATAATGGATACTCAAAGTACCTGAGATAGGATATTCAGCCATGGAACAAGTCAAACTTGTTAGTAGCAATTTTGGTATATTAATAATGTGATATTATCAGCCGACTTACGGATAAAGAATGGAATTTTGAAAAAAAAAGGAGAAAAATAATCAAATGTTGTAATAGGAATAGGAAAATGACTTTAATAATGTGATAAATTGACATGTTAGTAGTCCCTCCTATGCTTAAATAGAATCTATCTGGGATAAAATAAAAATTATTCTTAGACATGTTAAATAAGCAATTACGTGTCAATTTTAAGCTATGATGTCATCAAATTTGACCAAAAAATATATTTTTAGCACATCTAGGAAATGTATTTTTTTTATCCCCGAATAGATTCTATTAAATCATGTGGAGGGGCTACTAAAATGACAACTACATTACAAACTACATTTTAAGCATCTCCATTTCTTTTTTTCCCTCAAAATTTCACCTAAACTGTCACTGGGTAGATAAATCACCCATACACCATAAAAATACCGTTAGAAACACACTTGAGTGGTTCAATAACAAAAATAACAAAATAACTATAGGATAAAAACGTACCTGAGTAAAATATTTAAGAGAGTATTGGTACATAGGATCCATTTCAGCTAATGAAGCAACAACAAAATACATAACAGATCCTCTAGTAGCAACTGAACGATATTTCTCACGAGCTGTAGTAATCTGTTCTTCAGTTTTCTCAGCTTCTATCAAACGATTTGTAATTATACCAGAGGTCACCTAAAAGATTTATTACAATATTAAACTAAAAGAATATTTAGAAAACTGTGTATTTTAAAATTAATACTAGTAATTGTAAGGAAAAACTCAAACGCTGGTACCATATTTCGTAATGATAGCACTTCAAAAATGGTCTATTAATAATCCCTTTTCGCGGATACTTGGCATTGACAAAATTGAAAATAAATTGGCCAGTGGTCTCGCAATATTGCCTAGAATGCCATAGCCAAATCTTTGTACGGTACCACACTTTTCTGGACCCTTCTTGCCCAAAACACAACCAAGTGGACAAAATCGGAAGTCCTTCTAGAATATCGCCACAAAAGGTACTGAATTTCAAAATGCTAGCGCTTCGGGAACATGGTCTATTAAGAAAAGTGGGAAACCGACACAAAAAGACGCCGCAAAGTGATAGCAATAGCCATTCAAACTTTGTTTGGTGGACTAAAAATTGAAATAACAGGATTATAAACAGGATGTTCTTGGTATCGGCTATGAATAAGATGTAAAAATTGCAGGTGTACTAAATTTCAGACTACCAAAATATTTTTGTCATTACAAACACTAATCGGACAGGGGATTATTCAAAAGGTAAATTAAAATGAGAAAATGTGGCATTATTTGTCTAATAAATTTGCGTCAATTTCTGAGCAAGAAAATAAAATGAATAGTACACTATTTTAAAAAGATATTATGTTACCTTAGATTCATTTAATGTATTTATGAGGACTTCATCATCAAGGATATTCCCCTCAGAATTAAATAACAATTTCAATATTCGATCCTCAATAGCTTTCAATTGATTCTTATCATTATTAATTCTAACAATTAATTTATTTCTTTGTTCTTCTAAGTCAGGGCGCTCCAACCGCACAACATCTCTAAAATAAAGATGAGGAACAATAACCATGAATCAGAAATTAGAACAGCATTAAGAGATAGATGACATCCTTTAGTTAGTTACAAGGACAAAGGTAAAAATAAAAACAACAAAAATATAGTTAATAGCACTCACCCAAGAAGTTGATCTTCTAAGCCAGATTTTGTAACAGTAAAATTTATTATTGTAACTTTAATACAAACTTCAGGTAAATAATGTGGATTAGACAGTTTTGTTGTCATGTAAAATCGAAAATTTTTATCATAATCCACATCACTATCTCCGAGACGAATGAGTAAACGTCCTCCAGATATAAATGTCTGTTTTAACAATATAGGTTCCAAAGATGGATCTAAAGTTTCTCCAAGTTCTTCTAAAAGTACTGGCATACCAATACGAATACAGTTTTCCAGTGTTCTAAGAAAGTTACCATCAGTAAGTTTGATAACCTTCAACCCATTCTTGGCTTCTTTTGTTCGAATCCAACGATTTGCTTGATCTTGTGGATCTATCATTAATGGCCACCTGCGACCACGGGTGACAAGGATTGCATTCTCTGTAGATAACTAAAATGATGTAAACAATTATTAAATTAAAGAGAGGGGTGGTTTTTTTTCCAGTTATTTTCCTCCAGTTATTTCAGATTTAGGTTCCGAAAGAATAGACTATCAAATTGATGATGATGATGATAATGATGATGGGTATCAATACTATAGAAATTAACTTGTAATACTCAATCATACACTGTCTGTTGGTAATCCATCAGAATTCCATTGACGAATTTCGAAAGGATCAGCCAGTACATGTATTAAACTGTAATCATCAGATGCTGGAACCCCCATTTCTTTACAACGAGCTATCCAAGACTGAATCAACTAAAATACAAGGAAATAAATAAATCCTTAGAAGAAATCTCCATTTTTCTTATTACTTCAATTACAAGTAATTAACTTTGTCAATAATTATAATCTTAAACAGTGTATAAATCCATAGAAAAAGCATAAAGCATAAATTGGTAGTTTGACCTAAAACGTTTCTTTACAAATGCAATAGAACTCTGACAGTGAGAAGAAGTGACAACATTCTAGCACTTAATTGGTTGTTTTCGTAAATTTTTACCTCTTGTCTATACGAACTTGTAAAGGCACCAAAATATGCAACACAAGCAGCAGCAACAAAAACATTACCAACAATGTTTCCAATATCAATTTCAAATGCCTACAAAATCAATGTATCTATATTATACCAATGCAAACCATTAAAGTAGTGACTGAATTATAGCATATCATATATGAATTACTAGATGTACCATTTAGGTGAGAGTTCCAAAGAGATTAATGTAAAGTACAAAGGGCAGTGTCTTCTATGCTAAGCCTGATTTGCAAATGATGATTGAATATCTTACAGTTTGTTTTGTGAACTAAAATTAATGTAAAAACTTGTTAACACGTGGTAATTTGTGTTATTGATTTTTTTATATACACGTCAAATTAAAACTTACGTTACACACAAAACGTTTTGTCAGATAAAGTTTTGGTAAAAAAACTGTCGGCCAGATTTTGAAAATTACGGACAAAAAAGTTTCGAAAAACATATTAAAGGTCAAGAACCATTTTAACTGAAATAAAGACTGGACAAGGGCATGTTTTGGTGTCTTCAAGAGGTCAAAAGATGTAAGCATTCAGATAATCCATAAGAAGAAACCTGAAGCATAAGGAAGAGTGTTTATTTAAGAAAATATGGTACATAGATAACAAAACAACGACATTTCTTTCGGCATCGTTTTATGTGTTCATTCATTGTGTTTGATTTATTGATTCATTGTGTTTGATTTATTGATTTCCTGATTAATGATTCTGACATTAGTTTTAACAGAATAATTTAACTGTGGCATACATTTATAATTTTTTTACTCCAATGACTGCAGATGGAAACAGTAATTATAACATAAACTTACTGCAACATTTTCTGTCCATCTGCCTTGTTCATCACCTAAGGCAGTAGTTAATTTTGAAGCTCTTTTTAATCTTGCAGCAGTTTGTGCAATATTCTTCGTCAGATTGTCCTTTTCAGCTACACTTTGATCAAATGTAGCTTGTAAATCTGCAATCTAAAAACACGCCCATTTGTTTAAAAACTAATAATTAGCATAGTTTTTTGCTAAACTCGTGCCATAAACCTATTCACTGATATTGTAGCATTGGTTACTGTCCATTGAACCAAACTTTCAGATTTATCATCATTTTCTAGATTGCTTCGATCATTTGTTTGCAGATATGATTATTATTAAACAAAGTTAGTTGCCACGGATGAAACAAAACTAATGGTGTTTAGTATTCCACATTAAGTCCTGATTTAAAAGGAGAAGTAATGTTCTGTTGTTGTTAATCCTGCTTTATAAGGAGCAGTAGTATTATCTATTGTTGTTAATCCTGCTTTATAAAGGGCAGTAGTATTTTCTGTTGTTGTTAATACTGCTTTATAAGGGGCAGTAGTATTTTCTGTTGTTGTTAATGCTGCTTTATAAGGGGCAGTAGTATTTTCTGTTGTTGTTAATGCTGCTTTATAAGGGGCAGTAGTGTTATCTGTTGTTGTTAATGCTGCTTTATAAGGGGCAGTAGTGTTATCTGTTGTTGTTAATCCTGCTTTATAAGGGGCAGTAGTATTATCTGTTGTCATTAATCCTGCTTTATAAGGGGCAGTAGTATTATCTGTTGTTGTTAATCCTGCTTTATAAGGGGCAGTAGTGTTATCTGTTGTTGTTAATCCTGCTTTATAAGGGGCAGTAGTATTTTCTGTTGTTGTTAATCCTGCTTTATAAGGGACATTAGTATTATCTGTTGTTGTTAATTCTGCTTTATAAAGGACAGAAGTATTATCTATTGCTGTTAATCCTGCTTTATAAGGAGCAGTAGTGCTATCTGGTGTTGTAAATCCTGCTTTATAAGGGATAGTAATGTTCTCTGTTGTTGTTAAATCCTGTTTTATAAGGGGCAGTAAAATATTCTGTTGCTATAAATCCTGTTTTTTAAGGGGCAGCAATGTTCTGTTGTTATTACTTTGGAGGCAGTTCCTAACCTTGGCTTCAACAGCAGCTAATTTATCTTGTTTTTCTTTTAAGACAGCCATAGTTTCATCTAATTCTGCTTGAGCACCAGCGAGTCTATGAGAATATAAACATCAGCGCTACTAATAAACCAAGTAACTTCAGCAGATGAGTGGTTTCTGAAAATAGGTTCAGGCTACAAATCCTTAAGCTATTCTAAAAAACACTCGTTCACAATGACTATTTTAAGCAATGCACAATGCACATGACTTATTCTTGCTTGCTTGCAAAGATCAGATATCAATTAGAAATTATTATTACTGCTACTGGTTGACCTTATTAGAAAGCTCCAATAATGACCTAAGAGCTTTCAGGAAATATGGTCAGATAATGGCCCTTCGGTTGTGCTAAATTGGAATGTCTCTTCTAACAATACTTTTAACAATAGAAAATGCTGTGTAAAATGCAGTAAAACAAAATGTGATTTTCAGGACTACTGTACAGAGAGAACACTTATATGCACTTTATGTGTGTTGTATATTCCACTAAAATTCTGAGATATCAGGACTTCCAATCATCAACACCTGATCTCTCAGCACATAAAAATGAGTAAATATAGGTATAATACATAATATAGAACTACTGACAAGAAAGTTAATGATAAGTGTATTTTCTAATCAACTTAATTATAAGTTTACCTTTGTTTCTTTGGTTCAACTGTCTTTAGAACTTTCGCATATAAATCACAAGCTCGTGCCCATAAACACATAGATTTACAAGCCTAAAAAGGTAAATATTATTAGGGCTTTTACTAGCGCATAACTAATGTTTTTGAAATTCTTGAATGCAAAATATCCGTACTAAAATAAACGTAAGTGTGGTCATGATTTAATTAATAACATCGCTAATATGTATGTCCTCGTACCAGTAGACAGATCGAAAACTAAAATATTTTTGCGGCGCTTATTTGTCAGCAATCGTGAAAGATTTCTATAAACGAGCGCTGAAAAATGCATCCGTCATCTCTGTTCGGACCTTGGCCAACTTGCTTTCGTTCTATTGGCGTTCGATGTTTGCTTTTTTTAAATGCTGATGTTTTTCACTCGTAGACTATTATATTTACAATTATATATCTTTCTGGGAAATTTAGCGCATCGTTTTGGATGAAAATTGGTACATGACCAAAATGTGATGATGCTGATTCCAAATATAGGATAAATTTTTCCAAATTCAGACCAAATATACCTTTTTTTGGCCACATTTTGGCCTAAACTTAAAAATGCTTTGTTTTTGATGAAAATTGGTGATACCCAAATAACTTTTTTGGCCGCATTTTGGCCAAAAATCAGAAGTGTCCCGCTTCTGATGAGAATTGGTTTGTGACCAAATTTGATGGTGCTGATTCAAAACCTGTTACCAATTTTACTTTGCCAAAAATTAAAAGTGCTTCGTTTTTGATGAAAATTTGGTATGTGCTGTTGATCCTCCAAATCTGTTTTCAATTTTTCAAAATTCAGACCAAAAAAACCTTTTATTGGACACATTTGGCGAAATTGTCCAAAACGTAAAAGTGCTTTGCTTTTTTATGAAAATTGGTATGTTACCAAATTTGATGGTGCTGATTCTAAATCTGGTACCAATGTTTCAAAATTCAAACAAAAACTACCTTTTTTGGCCACCATATACAGAATATGAATTCTGCAAGAGAAACGAGACAAGGAGTACAGTGAAATAATTATGGTGTGTGTATATATGTAAGGGAGTTTTTATTTGTATGGTTCAGCTGACCTTTGTCCGATCTCAGCTGTAAAAGAAGTTTCGCTTGCAGACACAGTGGTACATCCACACTTTGCAATCCTTAAATTACTGGTATTTACGAAAAAACATAACATGTTACCAGATATTAAGTGCAAACAGTTAGAATTGATCAAAGTAATATGCATTTACCTTGGATGATTTTTCAGCTATCTCAGGGTAAAACCTTGGATCTTCAATGTATTTTTTCAATTTCCTCAAACTAGATTCATTAATGTTGTCCTAAAACATGATTTAATATTTTGTAAAGCACACAGCTTTATCAGTAAACACAATTTCAGTGTCAATGTTATGCAAAGTCCATTTCCACAACGTTTGGTCCACTAACTTGAAGTTATATAATTTTGAGGACTTTTTCATTTTTATGAAAAAATGCAATGAACAGACCAACCAGATAATATTAATCAAGATTTGAAGTACTGTACCAAGCACATAGGTGCAATAGAGAAAATGAGGGCCGGTATTATTAGGTTTATTTTACAAGAATAACATGGTATTGCACAAAATAAAAAATACCTTATCAAAATCAATCAATCTTTTTAAAAAGTTAGCATCTCCAAGTAAAGTTTTGGATGAAGGCCAATCAGGTCTAAATGTAGATATAGATGATTAAATCAAATCACAAGAATGAAGTGATGATCTGTAGATTTTCAGATTAAAGGAGCCAATATTACTGCTGCAACTGGCAGGTCCCAACGCTAATAATGGAAATAGTGCAATATTCAAAAATATATTAAAAATTTGAACCTACAAGACAAGGTAATCTCGTTCCTAGGTGATTATTATCTTTTTCTGTACATATTATCATCTTTTTAGCAAACTTTAAATTATATTAAAACTTAACAATGAACGTTGGTAAAAATTTAAAAATTTGTTCAAAAATTTTCACAAAATTTTCTTAATGGTTCATCCGTGAAATTTAATACCTGTAAAACTTGAATTTTGAATAGTGTGTCCTTAATACCTAAAGTATGTTCAGGTTAAATTTATGTTTCATCATCCAACAGCAAACTTTATGAAGAAGAATTTTATATGATTAGCAGATATAACATACAATTATAGTCAGGTACAGGTATAATTTGGAAGAGAATACTTTCCGAAAAAAGAAACCACAAAATAAATTGAAATTTACTTTGAACCAAGTAATATACAAACAGCTTCCATGACAAACATAACCATTTCAGGTGGTTTTGTGAACACTCTCAATTCAGATATATCAGCTTTATCTAACGAATCTAATGCCTAAAATTTTTGAAAATATAAAATATTGTTAAAACAGTCTCTGTTGTTGCTGGCCTATCTTTTTAACATAAAAATATTATTTATGGAAAGAATAAATGAAATATATGAATTTTTGAAAATTACAGATCAAATTGTATATTTTACAGACCAGATAGTATATTTTACAGACTGCAAATGCACTGTGACTGATGATGTCATAACAGGTACTTAAGACGTCACTAACTCAAATTTTGTATGCCAAAGTGTTTGTATTGAGTTGTTTTATGAGTGTACCAAATTTCATGCCATATGCATTAGTCGTTCGCAAATGATAGGACGTTGTCATTTTACAGCATTCTACAAACCAAAACCTGATGTTATTGCTGACATCCTAGCAGGTGCCAGTGATGTCATTAAGTCAGTTTTTGTTTGCCAAAGTGTTTGTATTGAGTTGTTCAATAAGTGTACCAAGTTTCATGTCATAAGCGTTAGTGGTTCGGGAAGCAATGGCCGTGTGCACTTTATGCTCCCCTCATGGTTTCAAACAAAAGAAAAGCCCATGGCTAATAGGGTTAAATAAAATATAAACAGTATACCTTATTAGCAGCTTCAAGAGCAGGAAGAGCTTCATCTAAATCTTTTTGAGCATCAGCAGCAATAGCTTCTGTTTCTGTTGCCTTTTTACTAGCAACGGCTTCATCTACCATTACAACCTCTCGTACCTATAATAATGAGATAATCAAAGCTACCATACCATCCAAATAAGATTATTGGAGAACCTGTGCTTGAAATAAGAACTAAAAAACACTGCGGAGGAGTGAATTTTGAGCATAGTTTCAACCATCACATTCTAAACATATGCTCAAAAATCATTTCTATACAGTGATTATTTTCCCTTGTTTTGAGCACTGAGACGTATCTCTTACTTTATCAGCTTCTTCTTGATCTATTTGTAATCGCTCCATAAGTTTTTCAGTGTCAAGTGACTTTTGTTTAAGTTCTGGTTCTAATGCTACTAACTCAACCTATAAAAAAATTAAGTATTATCAACAGACAGCATGAAACAATTTATAGATTTATAGTTGCATTATGGAATACTTTGGGAATTATACAGTATAACAACACTTCTCCATACCAACTCTTCGGATATCTAATATTAGCCAGTTAATGTATGATTGTATTAGGGTCAATTCATGAGTTCATGTTACATTCGGAATGCATTTTTTGTGGACTAGAATCCCCAGGTAGACAGATGCTGCAACCCATGCACCAGGGAGCGGCACCCCTCCCAGACATGGTCTCTTCTCTGAATTGAAGGTGACCAGATCATGGATTGGTCTAGTACCATAATATTACCTGCATTGTATCAACAAGTTCATTTGTTTCTAATAATTTCTTTAATCCATTCTTAACCCTATCTCTGGCTGCTACCAATTGTCTATGAAAGGAAAAGTCAAAATAAACATTGCAGATAGACCAAAAATATCTAATAACTTATCTAGAAACAGGACATAAAATAGTAAGGGTACTTACAGTCTTGCAATTGTTGTTGATTATTCTCTCCATTTAAATCTAGCTACTTTTAGCTCATTAATCAGTCAAAATAGTATTTATGGATACACAAATTCGAGGTTGCGTGCAAAAGCAAACACGCATTCCTCACATAATCCCATACCTTCTTTTTTCATCCAACATGGATAAGTATAAATTGATTAATTCCAAATAACTGGTAGGTGTTGTATAATAACGTCTTTTTAGTTCATCGTAAAATCGATCAGCCATATTACTAACACTAGTGTGTATTTCAACACATAGTTCTGCAATACTACTCTAAAAATGAAAGTTCTCTACTTACAAATAAATTCAAATAAGTTTGCTGAAAAGAGAACTAGCTTCAGTTATAAAAGTCACTGCTGAAAACATTATTCAAGGGCTAAACTCTACAAGTAATAAATTTTACTATGATGTATCATGATGTATCATAATGTATGATGAGGAAGAGTATTAGTATCTGTAAAAATGAAGGATAATGAGTCAAAACCATATTGATTCATAGCTTTAAAAGTGTACAATACAAACCTTGACTTCATCACTTCCAAGATCAACTTCTTCAAAGAAACTTGTAGATACACTAAGAAGAGCTTCCCTATAATCAACATTATGAAGAGGTTCAGTCAATAATGTTTAAATAATTAGTGTTAAACACTGATTACACCTATATATATTTATAACAAAACCTAGTCCTTAAAGATTCTTAACAGTATCTTCGTTTTGAAACTTAAAATGTTACAAGAAAGATATAATTCTCATTGAAAAAAGAAGACCCTACGAACTTTATTTTATACAAAATTGTTCTACCTTGGCTAAAAATTAATAAAAAGTAAGTTTGAGATAGTTAATACTGTGATATTAACGTAGTACTTCTCATAAACAGATTTCTTATATAAAAAAATAATTGTCAAATAAACCATTGAATCATTAAGACAATCAAACTCTTTATGAAAAAGGTGATATTTGGGGAAAAGAAACTAATCAGATCAGCAACTCAGTTCTCATCTCCATTATTAGCACTTATTCTAATCCCTTGTTACTGTTTCAGTGAAACATTTGTATAATATCTCTAGAGTGAATGAAAAAAAAATACATAATCACCTTGGCCATTCAGTAAACCAATCTATTGTACAGCAATTAACAAGAGAGGGAAACATACGACAACGAGTTCGAAATGCTTCACCAACAGGACTCATACACAATACAATATGCAGGTTATTTCGAACACGACTAATCAAATGCGCAAATATCAAGTCTCTATGAAAGAAAATCATGCATATAAAATTACTAATCAATTAATGAATCAAGCTTCTCTGCATATTTTGTTTCTAAGATAATCTTTTTACTGATTATCATAATGAAATGAACAAGTACTAACAATTTAAGAACATAACTGAATATGAAATATGTTGGTGTGGGCATACAATTTGATACAAAAAATAAAGACGAGTGTCGTTTTAGATGTCATTTTTTAACAGATATTTCGTCTAGCCACTGCTAGACATTATCAACGTATAATTTTTTACAGTAAAGTTCAAACTTTGTACATAATGTATAATTTCACACATGGGACATAACAAACATATAACACCATGGAAACAATATATAATACAGAACGCAGAACGGTAAGGGCAAAGTCCATTTTGTATAATGGAGTTGTTCTCTAGCAAACTTGTAAACGAATTAATAGGACAATAACACACAAAAAATATGCAGTGACATATAACAATAAACAGTACGACAAACCTAAGTGTGTCAATATCATGTATTGATCACACTTAGTAAGGGTAACTCGTTTCAATTGTTTCAACTTCAATTCGATGTAGCGTGTCGACTGGGACACTTCTCCACTTGTAGAGAAACATTTTAGCTAACTAAACAACGATAAATTCCAAGATTGTTCTTATTTATTCAAAATTGTGAAAAACTTGTTTTCCATCTCGAATAAACAGAGCCTCTGAAATTTTTTTTTAGTTAGTTTCTCGTGGACCCAGACACACCTTGGTGGACAATGCAATTCAGTTTTACCAGTCACAAGATGGTGCTGGCATTATCCATTCACAAGCTCCAGTAGTATCGTCAGGATCTAGTCGCAACACAAGAAATCCAGGCACCTACGTTAACACAAATAATATTCCATTGTCACTGAGCAATCCAGTATCGCCAGGATATAGTCGTAGTGCAAGAAACTCAAGCGTAAACACTAATAATATTCCGATACCATCCGCACTGAACAGTCCAGATCCGAAAAATTTGGACAATCAAAATTAACTATGAATCGAAACATCCCAACTGCTCCTACCAAACGCCTGTCCACAGACATTTCTCGATCGTTGCATAAGAAGTTAGACGAATGGTGAATGCAGAACTGTCAAATATTGCAGCACCTGGTAACATTTTACATTCTAGTGTGGGTTTTTCCTTGCTGCCTTTGGAGGAGCCGGTTCTGGAGACATCTGCTTCTTTACCTGCCATTCCCAAAGCAGCGATGGACAAAATTAAAAAAGGGAAGTTTGTCAAACTCTCTGTTACCTAAATTCATGCCTGTGGCGCACAACGAATATTCATTCCAATTTGTTGGCAGTGCAAGTTCCTCTGTGTGCTTGGTCCCAAGAAATCAGTCCAAGCTAAAAATTTCCAATTTTAATTCTTGGATGGTAGCTTGTTCAAATTTCATGCGCATTTATGTACATTATTGGCCTCATAGAGTTATGGGACTTATCAAGTATCAGTCTATATTGTGTCAATTTTCTTTTAATGCGTGGCTCAACTACGATTGAATGTTCAGGTTTCGCATGGCCCAGGAGCAGTCCCTGCTGTGGTCCCGGGTTGACGATGACTTGTACAATCGGTTTTTGAGACATGCCCTACTTCAGAATTTGTGTTTTTCTTGTCGCTGCTTCGGTCATTATGATAGTACCTGTCCCATGCGCACTGGGGCAGCAGGGGAGGATACCCCAGCAAGCAAGTGGAGGCGCCGGTCCTCCATCCTCAGTACCCAGACCTACACAGCTACCAGAGTTGACAGAGGGTCAGGAGGACGGAGTACATACCTTTATTTCAATGGTGCAGCTGGTTGTCACGTCAGGACATTGTTCACTGCTCCGTTGGTGCTTTCCTGGAGTCAGAGATATTAACACGCACTCCTTCTGTATTGGTGGAGCATCGGCGGCTGCATCTTCTGGCACTCCAGACAGTCAGATTCCGATTCTTGGCCGGTGGTCTAGCGATGCGTACAGAATATATTTGCATCTAGGGGATGCTCCTGTTCAAGCTCTTGGTTTCAAGCAGTTTGAACACTAGGGTTTGGGATTCCGAGTTGGGGGCTTTGGTTCCATATATTGGCTAAACATGGGGGAATTTGAAGGTGTGCATTTGCATGTAGGACTTACAGGTGTGAATCATGAGAGAGCTTGGTCGTTGATGACCAACCTTGAGCGATCGTTGTGAATCATCCTTAGGTCAGGCAGATTTGAGTCAAGGCGCACGGTTGTGGTTGATTGACAGCTTGTTTGGTCATCACAGGTTAAGTCAGATTTGAGTCAAGGACCAGACCTTGTGTTTAGACTTGTTTGGTCATTGTAGGCCATCTTTAGGTTAGGTACGGCAGATTTGAGCCACGTCACAGTTGTTGTTGATTGGGTTTGTTCGGTCATTGTAGACCATCAGTAGGCAGAATGCATTCCCCCTGTCTCACTTCCACCAATATACGACTCTTATTCTTGCATTTCCAGTGTGAAGAAAAGTGATAGCAATAGCCCATTCAAACTTTCTTTAGTGGGCTAGGATAAGGAAAAAAATAACACATACCAATAATGCAAACTTTTACATCATTTCTGTCAAGTATCCCAGCAGTAAAGAAAAGAGGCCGGAGGATGTCAAAATCTGCTAAAGCCAAATTATTTCTGCTAGTCAAAGCTACCGGAACCAAATTATTTTCGTTAGTCAAAGCAGCAAAAACGCCAATTCCCTCATCCGCATATTCGAATGTTGGTAAAAAGGAAATTTCCTTAGTGACTTCATTAAACATATCTTCTTCAGGAAGACTCAAAGCAAGTAACTCTTCTAGCTTTTTCTTAGCAACAATATATCGTTTGTAAGTAAATGATAACATCGCTCTCATAAAAATCCTCAAATCTGATCCAATAGAAGAACCAACAGAGTCCATTAGTTGTAGAACGCTGCCCAATGACATATAAGACATTTCACTGCGTACAACTCCATCTAAATAAATATTTAAGAATGAATGGACAATCAAAGGTATGGTATTGGAAGTAGCCCACCAAACCAAGTGGAAGTTAAACCTAAGCACATAAGTATGATTTGCATACACACATTATACAGTGTTTTATGTCTTTATTAAAAGGGTAAAGTTTCAGGTCCAATAAATCATTGGAATACATTTTTCAAGGCATAATTATGTCAGGTCACTGTAGAGAAGAGTAGCGAAATTTCATATCAAGGATAAACATGGCATTAGGATTTCACGTCCTTATTAAGTCGATAGTTTTAAATCAAATAAACAATTGGAACACCATTATCAAGGTAAAATTATATCAAACCATTGTGGAGGAGAGCCATGAAATTTCATATAAAAAATAATAACCTCCACAGTGGATATGAATTGCATACACACATTATACATCCCATATCATTCCACATCATGGCATTATATACCGTGCATACTATGTATTATAAAGTATACTTTAACTTGTACTGTGGGATTATAAAATATCATTAAACACAACAAGAGCTTGAAGACGGGTGCATCGCCATTAAATATTACAAAATCCCCCTTCCCCCAGCCACCCGTTTAAAATAACCCGCGCTGGACAGCAGAGAGTAGTGTGAAACGGCTATCGTATTCTCATGTTAAGTTCGGATAGTTTTAATGGCAATTCAGCTATAAAGTTTAATTAATAGCTTGGTTCTTATTGCTCTCGTTTTCCATGCGAGTGGCATAAGCAGGGCACTATATTCCAAATTTGTTGCCAGTCAATACGTCGTCGTACATATTACCACATCTTATCGTCATTTTTCGAAGAAGTTTACTAATACAGCCAGAATATTCAACCAATCCAGTCTAGCAAGCTTGTCCAAACTTGACACGTTTTAGCTGTGGTAAGGGGGTCTCTCTTGACTCTAAGTCTAATGCTCTCTCCTTCGTATTATTATGAAGAGAAGGTATTTTCATGAGAATAATTAATAAAGGTCTTTGTGGTGGAGTTTCTTAGTCTTATTCAAACATGATAAGATCATAAGACGCATTGTTGATGTGATCTTATTTCTATTGTTTGCGTATTAAACATACAGAACATGATAGAAGTTTAGATTTATTTACGAAAAAATTACTATCATTTTATGAATGATAATTTGCTGTGAAGGGAAAAAGTGCAGAAAAAATTAAAAAATATTTTAATTAAATATGATTTTATTTTCGAGAGTTAAACTTGAAAATAGTTGC
>JAULBZ010001977.1:0-19993 GCA_032360805.1 Neoturris breviconis
CGACTGGTCTTGTAAGTTTTACTCTTTTGATTGGGGCGTGCTCGTTTATGCAATCTGTTATCAATTTATTAAGAATCAATATGTGATCGTCTGGGTTGTCGAATCTGTAAATCAACTTTTTTCAGATTCGTCAGAGCTCTGTTGGTAAATCTGCCGTGAATTTCACACTACAGTGTTTCAATACTCGAATCAATTTTATTTGAATCGTGTCGCACTTTAAAAAAAATTCCTTCTTTGATGTAAAAACCAACACCACCACCTCTCGTGTCTTTGCCATTACTTTTCTGGATGGCTCGGTTTTTCATTACAGTGTTGTAGCCGTTTATCTGGATATATTGTTGTTGGTGATTGTTGTCTTTCACCCAGGTTTCTGTAACTGCTATGATATCAAACTGGTATGTATGTAACATCAGTGAAAATTCATCAAAGGTATAAAAGAAACATTGGGCGTTTAAATGTGCGATAGAGGTGTGCTTTGCATTTTCTCTTAGCATCTCGAGATGATGGTTTTGAAAGTCCGATAAAACTGATGTATTCTCAATTTGTTTTTCATTTGTTGATGTGTCTAAAAATTTGGAGAGATCTCTAATAATGGTAATGCACAATGAGAACAGTTAATAAAGGTCCATTGCTGTGGTGTTCTGGAATTTGTAATGTTATGCTTTACAGTGGAACATGCAGCATGGGTGGATTTAGCGCAATATTCACACACGAGGCGTTTTTGATTACATCGGACTGTTTTACAGCAACTTTGACACTTGGGTGTGGAGGAACCAGGTCCCGGATTTTTTTCAACGTCACCAGATGAAATAAGTTGAAACGATGATGTAGCATTAGAATATTACAAAACGCGTGCTTTTGTTCTTTTGATTTTGACATCCTTTGAGGGTATCGATTGTGAACATTTGAGTGAGATATTGCTAATTACTCCATGTGGACAAGTGTATTTAAAAAGAAACGCCTAAATGAGTAATCTGGTATGATAAGGTTTAAACAAAACCAAAGTTATGAATACTTGATATTGTAATTTCCAAAATACCTCTAAATTTCCAAATAAATCAAGAAAGCAACAAGGTATTGACAGCACCAATAATATAACTATTACAATAATAATCTTCTTTTGGATGTTTAAACAAGTCAAAAGTGATAATTATAATTATCTAATATAAAACTCTAAGATACTTTGTAAACACGTCTGCTCTTTTATCTTATCAATCAGATGATTATCTTTAAAGTCACATAATCACACTATTTTGGTCAAAATTCCAAATAAATAACGTGAAAGCTTGTAATGTCAGTAACACATTCTGAAAATTTAATTCTTTAAAGACAACTATTAGTGGAGATACGAGTGATTAAAGTTTTGTATTTTTTATGCTAACTGTGTTTGGCCAGACTTCATCCCTTTTCTGCATGATTACATAAAGTTCTAGTCAGGTTTTGATAAAATAATTGCTTATTTGACCCACTTCCTGTTATTTATAAATGCTGAAATTTTCAGGGTGTGATCAGCAATTGCCAATGGTGAACTTGATAGGCAAAATAGGGTGATTATGTGACTTTAAGCCTAAAAAAGGATGATTGCGAAGATAAAGTTAGATTCCAAAATAAAGGCGGGAAAATCTCCAGTTAAAATATTAAGAGTTATTTTTTTCGAGTTAATTACTCGAGTTTGATTAAGTTGTTAATTTTTCCCGCGTTATGACGTCATCATTGTTGCTTGTTATAATTTGATACCTGCTTTACACTTTGTCCTGGTGTGATTATCCATTTCTTGATTAATACTGGAATCAATCAAATCAAATCAAATCCGCGATATGACGTCATAATGACGTCGAAATATA
This sequence comes from Neoturris breviconis, assembly GCA_032360805.1. Classification (NCBI taxonomy): domain Eukaryota; kingdom Metazoa; phylum Cnidaria; class Hydrozoa; order Anthoathecata; family Pandeidae; genus Neoturris; species Neoturris breviconis. The sequence goes on from JAULBZ010001977.1 coordinate 1,845, forward strand.
GGGGATAAATGATTTGCTCGCAAAGTCGATCCGAGTTAATAACTCGAAGTGTTTTAGTTTGAGAAATCAATCTCGAGTTAACTCGAAAAAAATTAAGCAAATAAATCACTCTCTAAAGCAAATAATTTACTCTCTAGTTAATAACTCCAGTTACAATCTGATTTTTCAAAGTGCAGCATGTGCATTTCTTATGCTGACACTTTTTAGAAGCGAGATAATGAGACAACAACGAAAAACAAAATATTGTCAATTTGAACATCTTTTTTCTTTGCTGTATAATAAACTATAAATTATCAATCTCTAGTTATGAACTAGACTGTAACATAGTTTAACGTCAATATGACGTCATAATTCGAGATTTTGGTAACTTTATTGTTCAACTCAAGATTTTTAACTCTCCAAAGTATATAACCTTGTTGCAGTAATTGTTAATTATTTCTACCATAGTAGTCTATGGCCAGTAAGACGCTAGACTGCTAACTTTAAACACGTGTTAGCCCACTGGGTGGCTGTTTCTATTTGAACTGTGTAGCAATAACACATCAAAAAGCGCTGGAAAATAAATAAGCGCTCGGGCGTTTAATCGATGCATTACGGTATATCAATAATGTGGACTTTAAAACAATGAAATACTTAAATATCAATCAAATTGTCATCATCGATTAGTTTACATTCATTTGATGCCTCTTTGATGTCAGTACCTGTAAAAGTCATGAACGGATAGCATGTTCGTGCTCATTTAATGTCCATTTGGTTTGCAAAAAAGTTTCTTCCCTCGTGGCATGCTTTGTTCTTCTTCGAGGGTTGGCACTAATTAGAGCATTTACGATATTCCTTGTAGAAATTTGATATGCTACTGCGCAAGCGTGTGTTATTCCTAGGGTTTACCCATACGTAGTCAACGAGGCTAAATCTCTTTTGGTAGAACCCGATATATAATAGATATGAGTAATCGAGGCAATGCTGGGACTTAATAAATACCGAAGAGTATAAATAGAATCTAGGCAATCGAGACACCTCAAATGATAAGACAAACTATCTGACAAATGTATTAACACAATCTGGGCAAATAAGACACGCGAATGCACAGGTAATGCTAATACAGAAAACATGAATATTAAGCATACACAAACGTCTGTAAGAAAGAGAGAATCCGGGCAATAGAGACAACTCTAGTGCTAAGATCCAATCCCTACAAACCACACTATGAACAAGTCCAGACAAACCACAATGGCATAATGTATGAATGAGTGAACAATAGACACATGTCTGTGTTTTAAGACTCAATCAATGTAAACTGCAAGATATGGACTGACAGACCCTGGGCAATCGAGACAAGCAAACGTGCTCAAGGTTTGCCTGTGAGATCCAAGCAACAATGGAAATAGCAAAGTAAAGAACGAGTCTGAATAATCGAGACATCTCGAATAGTCAGACTCGCCCTACGCATACGGAGTGTGGAATGTTGTGATATTGACACAGGGTAATCGGAAGAAACAAGTGTATGTCTTACCTTGTAGAAAAATAGTTCAGAATGAGAGGAGTTAAAAAGTGAGACTGAGGTCACATGACAACATAAGATAACTGAGACAAATGTTTACTAACAGAGACATAACAAACATGGTGAAACTTATACTACAAACATTGACATATTGATTACTGACATATACAACATGAAATAACTTGTAATTATTAAATATTATTAAAAGTTGGGAAATTGCGAAATGCAAGTGAACAAACTTTTACTACAGCAAACAAAAAATAATCAATAAATGAAAGTCTACTTACTAACTCCAAAGTAGCGTATCCTGATACAGCAAACATTAATCAAAGTACACTGATTCTACAGGAACAAGTAACAACTACAATAACTCTAACAAACAACATAACACCTCTCTACACATATTTTTTACAGCCACAAAACGACGTCTCTTTCGTATATGAATATGCGACCGTGTCAACTGCCTAATATGGACGACAAATCCGTACAGACAATTCCCACGTTGCATATCACATAGACAGCATTTGTGTAGTGTCATGGGAGTAATGAATGCTCTTTTTAGGTTCATTTATTACACTAAAAGCAGCCGAAAGCTCTATAGATGGCGTTAGGCATAGTCTCGTTCCTATGGTGTAGTCGAATCAAGTCGGTCTTTTTCATTCCCCTTATTAAAAAAAAATAACTTTATATAAAATCAGGCGTTACGCATTGTCTTCTTTCACTTCTTCCTAACAATATCCAGATTGTAAAACTACATACACATGTAAAGACAGGAAGCTTTGGAGGAATTTATGCCGTCGGGCAGCAGGTGCAGGAATGCACGACGCTGTCCGGTAAGGTAAGGTACATGGTGTGTATGTATATAACGTCATATCTAGAATAGTCTCCGTGAAACATATAAAAGGTTTTACCTGCTCATGCTGTCTGTCTTCACTGACACTTAAAAACTTAATCAAAAGTTGCCAAAAAACTTGTTTAAAGTACGCAGCTAGAACAACGTTGTTTGACGTTGTTCTAAAGTCTTTACTGCGTACTTTGAACAAGTTTGTGTCTAATGAGATAAGTAATTTGGATGAATATAAATAATATCAAAAGCCATAATAGATTAAATATATAGATTAAAAAAAAATTCTCTATACTTTCTAAATGATCGCCATAAAAAGTTTTCTATAAAAATCCTAGATGTATTTTGTTGTAGTGAACAAGGATTGATCCATTTATAACAATGGCGTCGCACATGCTCCCCAATATGCAAAAACTCGTTTAAAGCCGTAAAGACGCTACAACAACGTCAAACTAGCCTGAGCTCCAATCCCAAACTTACTACTAGTGACTGGAGCTCAGGCTACGTCAAACTGTCCCTAAGATAAACCTTTGTGGGTAAGAATACGAACGATTTATGCAAATACATTTTATGAAAATCCCCAGGAAATTGTCGTCATAGTTTCGTGTTAAAAGTCAAGCTCGTCTCCAGCGCCTTTTGACTTTTTTTTATTTCTCTCGGTCCGAGAAAAATAAAAAAAAGTCAAAAGGCGCTGGGGACGAGCTTGGTTAAAAGTATGTTTAGTTTATGTGTGGCATGTAGCTACAAGCACTCACATAAATATGTGAGACATGGTGAAAGTGAAATTCGAGCAAAAATTCCGAATTTCCACTTAGATAAAGCCTTATATTTTAGGTAGCAAAACAAAAGACACAAAAAATCGAACAAGTTCCAAGAGCCTGGGTACTAGGCTGCTAGGAACAGCAGAATTTGTCAAATTTGCAAAAATATCTAAGATCCTAAGCACTAAGCCTTAAGTCTACTTGGATAAATCTTTGAGATAAATCTCAAGGGACGTCTAGTGGTCATTTTCAGTATTAACGCTTTACTTGTTGATTGTATTGCTTGTTGAAATTCGTAAAATGTCTCATAATTTATGCGATCGGTTATAGGATCATTTCGATTTTTTTATTTCGGTAACTAGGGATAATTTCCCCTAGCAACTATATTCTTGACAGGTGGTATTTTTTTTATTCTTATTTTTGCTTGAAAATCATTTTGGTGTATAATTTGGAAGCAAAAAAAAATTCACTTAAAATTATTTTTTCTACACCACCTGTATTCCCGCTATGATCTCATTGTGAGTAATGGCGTTATCAAAAAATATCGTTTTGCTAAAATGTTCATTAAGGATTGACCTAACTTTCTAGAAAATCTCAACACCTCAGCATTGTTCAATCAAAATTTGTTCAGAGCCCCAAGAAACCCGACCTGAATACGGTAAAAACAGTCCAGGTTGTTGCTAGGATACCCTTTTAAGAAGTAAATATAATTTATGGAAAGAATATTTTACAGACCCTTAATTGAATGATGACGTCATAGCAGGTACCAGTGACGTCACCAACTCTAAAGTGGTTCGCAGATAATAGGTCATTGTCATTTTACATCATCCTGCAGACCAATAATCCGAATACTCTATTTAGAGCAACAGCATCTGGTTTACGTGGCCACAAACGTGGGTTTCGATTTTGTAAATCCTTGATGAGATCTGGACCAACAATTTTATTTTCCTTGTTTAATCCTATTCATACCGGGGTTTTGTAGGGCTCTGAGAATCTTGGTGAGGACACATTGTGCCCCCTCCCCCACCCCCTTCGTAAATTTTGATAGAACCGTGCTGTAGTGTTAAAGCTTTCCAGAAAGTTGGGGCAACCCAAAATAAAAATGATTGCATAATTATTTTTGCGATGACGCCTATACTGATGATGACGTCATCAAAGAAAAATAGGTGGGCAAAAAAACATTATGTGGAAATGTTTGTTGTCTCCTTAATGTGAAAAAAAATTAAGTTAATTTTAAATTAGAAAAAAAAAAATCCAAAAATGTTTTTACCACCTGTCAAAAAATTGGTTGCTAAATGAAAATTATTACTAGTTACCAAAAACAACATTTCAAAATAATCCAGCATAAGGAAAAGTCCTAAAATGTCTAATCATATAAGCCATCCATTCAAAAGTTATGAAACGGAAAGTTTTTTAGCATACCTTTCATTCAACGGGGTGGCGCGTGTCCTTTGGAATACTATAAAACCTAGCAGCTTTACAAACAGATACACAAAGAGCCCACGGCACTTTCATTTTTCCATAACTTTTTTCTATTAGTAATATGGTAATGAAATTTGGTGAATTTTCCTAACTTCAAGCTTTTATAAGGGATTAGGATGAAATTTATTTTGTCAAAACGTTTGAGGCAGTGTTTGTATTCTATACGGTTCCAAACAAAGTGGACACTTTATACCCCTCCCCCCAGGGTTACACCTGCCAAAATAAACCCAGTGTTATAAAGTTAAGAAATATTTGCAGAGACTAATCTAATTATGTCTTGTTTTGCCCTACCTACATGAGCCTACAATTCAGCAAAAAATACTAAAGTAGAAAGAGAGGTGGATAAAATGCTTTATTCCATCATAAAAAGTCCTTTAGCCCCCTTTGTCAGAGCAAGCGCATGCGCAGGAAGAATATATCTTCTGAAAATATAAAATAATTACAAACCTGAGAATCTACAAATTAGCCTGAATCTGTCACTTTCTTCTTCTTTTTTTCTCTTGAGAAACGTTTCCAGCAGCTATAAACAATGGAAAAGCTTAATGAAGTGATGTAATATCCTCTGTAATTGCCGTTGACATTTGTCCGCATTACCAGAAACCAGACTTATTGTCAGACAGGAATTTATGTTTCTGAAAATATACATTTTTATAAATAACTGTCTCAAATATATTCCCAAATATTGGTCAAAATGAATTTAGTCTATAATTAATCGCCAGACTCTACTCGCCTTCTATTGAGCAAGAATAATATTTTCTTGTTTCTAAATGACCTGATATGAATGCTGCTTCTAATTTGTTGGTATAATAGAATCCCCACCACATTTGAATAATTTGAATGTAAATATTATCATGTCCATGAGCTTTACTTGCATTTAAATCATTTATTTTTTTGGACAAAACTGAGAAAGTGATATCCATCTTGCGTTTATTTCTTTTCAGGAATGTAACTCCTGCATTGCTCGCTTATAAATGCATTGAATATGGCAGATTTTAATCTTAAAATCAGTTTCAAAGATCTCATTCACAAGAAGAGGAGGGACTGTAGATAGTTTGGGCTTGTTCATCAAATGCTATGAAATAGACTAATATGTTTTCGGACCAGTCAATAGATCATTTAATCTTTCACCAAGATTAGGAAAATAGGAAGCTTTTATTTCAGAGATTAAATTGGAAACAAAACTTGTGGTTTAATGTAGGTTAACTTCGTAAGTTTGGCCATCTAACTAAATGTCTTCCTAAGTTTGGCCATATAACTAAATGTTTTAAATCGAGCAACTTATATTCAACGAAGCGCATCGGAATTGAATATCCCTTAGCAAGACTGAAATTATATCCGATTTTGCCTCATCAATTATCTATTGTACATGCACAAATGAATGTTTCTATTAGGACAGAAACTAAGAAAATACTCTCAGCAAATAATATTTCAATCTCGCTACCAACAGAGATTGTTTGGTTTACCAACTTGTCTCCATCCACATGTTATTGCCCGTTTGAAGCTACAATTCCTTACATAGATATTTGAGACAAGGTGAAATTTGTGTTGAAATTTGGAATTTCAACTAGACTTAAATTTTAATTAGCAAGGCGAACTGCACGGAGAATCGCATTTGTACCAAGAGCCTGGGTACTAGGCTGCTAGAAGCAACAGAGTTTTCAAAAACTCCTAAAATCCTAAGCCTTAAATTTTAAATCTACTCGAGAAATCTTGGAGATAAATCTCTAGGGACTTTTAGTAGTTATTTTCAGCATTTGCGTTTTGTTTGTGGTGTGTATTGCTTGTTAAAGTTCGAAAATAGTCTCATAATTTATGTGAGAGGTTGTAGGCTTATATACTAAGCGAAGATCAACTTATATACCAATACTACAACATCTAGCTAATAAATATTTTAAAATATTTTGTTTTTGCGGACGTCATAATTTGGTGTCGTCAAAATTTAACCCTAGTTGTGAAGCATTTTGTCCAATTAGTATATTTATTATTACCTGCAAAAAAATATTATCATTGATTGTAAAACGTTTGCGTCAAAGTTGACTTTGTTACAAGTTTATTTCCTCTTTAAACTTTAAAAATCCCTTCTGCTTTTACTTTTCGTTGCAAAGATTGACTAATTTGAGGAACCTAACCCTAATTGCGAGAATCCTGGCAAATTATGAAATACATAAAAAATACATACCGATTTGCAAAAGTAAAGAAACCTACAGTAGAGTGATATTGTTCAGTAGATTGCGATCAAACCAAGGATAAAGATACATCAGTTATCCGTCGACGGAAAGCTCCGTTACCGTCGATACATAGCTAACATAAATATTTATCTCTCGATTAAAAGGTTAGTCGTTGTTTGGTATTGTTATACAATCAGAAAAATATATGATCATGATTAATATGTGCGTGGTAGTTTTCAGTCCGGAAAAAATATCATGAATTACCTTTATATTTAATAACTTGTTTTCGTTTTTAATTATATACATATAAAAATATATAATTACAAAATAGTTTTTATACATTTGTCTGAAATCCACAACCAACACTTAAGGTGGATTTCCATTAGCGGAATATAATTAGCGCGGAATCCAAAAGAAGAAATTATATTGGTAGAAATTGTCGTGTGATGTCAATTTCCACCAATGGAATGTCCTCTTTTGGATTCCGCGCGGAATTTTCCCCTAATGGAAATCCACCTTAATAGTCTTTTTAAATTTGTGTATATCATGCCCAAGTGAATAGGGATGATTTTGTCTTGCAGTTATTTTGTTACATTAATTTCAATAAAGAAACTATCATCTTTTATAAATCCACCTGTTTCCAGTTCGTCAATTGAAATAAACGTCGGACATCCAGCCGCAATGTTCATATTTTTTAATGGTTTTTGAAAACTTGATGAATTTTCATCGGGTAAAAATGATTCTTTTTTTATATTTGACGTACCTTCTTGATTGGTCAATCTAAATGTTACACGATGCTTGAATGGCCATTTTGAAACGTTATCATATTCGGATTTCATTAAAACAAAAAATAATGACAAATATTTGCACTTCCCAACTCCGTCACCGTTTAAATAAAGCCTTCCACAGAATTTATAACCGTATCGATCAGTAAAGCATGGTGCGCTATGCAATGCAGTCACGTGACCAGTGATGGCTTGCTGCTTACGTAATTTATACTTATCAATTTTCCACATAATCTTACCATTATATGTAGTATTTTCCAATAACTGTTGACGTAAATCAAGATCTTCCAAATTTTTTCCCAAAAGAGATACAGATTTAAGAAGATTAGCAGTTTCTGTTTCATCAGTGGTTTCAATGGTTTTGCTCTCGTAAGGTCGCTTACAATTTTGAGAAACAATCTGCTCGTTAAGTTCTTCAAGTGTACTTTGCATTTGATTCATCTGAATTGTTAATTTTGAAACTGCTTTCATTAATCCTTGAATTTGCTGTTCGCTTTCCAATTTATTTTTTTCTAAATCTTGTTTAACATCAAATAATTCAGTTTGTAAGTTTTCATTGTTATCTTGCATTTTTTGAAGTTCAGGTTCAAACAGAAGTATATGAATAAATGTATAGTCTTGTATGTGTGTGAACATATCACTTGAATGAGATGGCTGTTAAAGAAAAAGTAATAATAATAATACATCAAACTAAAATAGCAGACGTTAGATTACCCCGTAAAAAGAAAGAAGCGGAATTTCGATGTTTCGACCACATATACTGTAGCCAGGTAACAGCCGTAACTATAAAATTATGAACGTGTGGCCATACAGGTCGTATATGGAGCTCTCCGTGTATTTTTAGATTTGCGTTTTACGTGTATGCTTAAATTAAAGTAACAGCCGATTACAACAGACCACCAAGGGACTTATTCAAACTAAACTATAAAAAGACGCTAGAACAACAAGTCTGCTGCCTTTAATCAAACCAGTTTTGAACGACTGGGTGATTATTTTAAATAAATTAATGAGATCACCTTGCTGAACAATATTAAAAGAAGGTCACAACGACGTCATGACGTCGTTGTGGCCTTGTTTCGATGTTTTTCCGATGTCGTGTCCACTGCATGGGCAATATGGAAGGTTTGAGTTTGTAATAGACAATTACCACACGACACACAACATCGGATAAACATAGAAATAACGTCACCACAGCGCCGTTGATCTATTGTGTGTGGGCTGTGATCATTGTGAAATGACTTCAACGTTAGTTCAACGTTATTTTGAACGTCGTTATGCATCCAGTCGTCGAAATAAGATTTAATAATCACTGCGGAAGAGAGATTTTGTGGCTTAAAAAGCACTCCTCCACAGGGATTACTTGGTCTTTTATCGCCAACTCTGCTTTAGTAACTAATATAAAAATATGCATACCTTGAAGTTACAGCCTTTATAAGGACACGATGTCAATTCATTAAGATATGTACACTCTTTTAAGTGCTCGTGCAAGTCTTTCGTATTCTCTTTACAGTATATACATTTTGATGGTTGTAAATTACATGACGCTGAATGTTTCTATGGAAACAAGATAATGTTATTAAATAAATTATTTACATAATCTCATGACGATGTTACGAGGGAAATCCCTGAAGTTAATTCGCATGTTCTAGCATATCCTTTTCTTAAAAACAAAATGTATGTGATTACTACATATTTTTTATCATTACTATCATTATTTCATAATATACGACACGTGATACTAAACGTCACAGTTGTGTATAGATTTTTTCCCCTGGATAACAGAAAATGTCTAGTTACCACTTTAATAAGCTATATTTAGCTTCTAAATATATTATAGTTCACAAATGAAATTGGAATCATTAACCTAGGTCACACAACGTCACATCAACGTCGCATTAACGTCAAAGCGACGTCGTACGTTGATCCGGCACCATGTGCCTGCTGGAAATTCAGATAACAAGGGTAGAAATAATACCAAATAATCACTGTGGAGGAGGGATTTATGAGCAGGCTTTGTATCCTGTAGCAATGCTCCAAAATCGCACCTCCGTAGTGATTATATGCTTTTATTTTGGCCAATGGATAATAAACTTACCTCTGAATCACGAATAGTTCCTTGCCATGTGCATCCATGTTCCCTATTTTGACAGCTAGTTTTTAATTTTAAAATTTCAAGACCAGTAGCTCTATCAGGAAATATCTCAGTATCATTGTTACCATCAATCGGACAAACGTTGCTATCTCTGAAATAAAGAATGAGAGAAATGAAAAATAGTGAAAAGAGCTGTCAAAGAGATAAAACTTGTTCAAAGTCCGCAGTAAAGACAATATAACAACGTCGTATTTCTAGCGTCGTTATTGCGGACTTTGAACAAATTCTTGCCTACGGGCTACCATTAGACAACCAGGCAGTTCAACATTATTACAGTGTTCTCAATAAGAGCTAATAATCACTGTGGAGGAGAGATTTTTGAGCCAAGCTTCTGGCTCTGTAGCTTGAAGTTATGCTGAAATTCACTGCTTCGAGGTGATTATTTGTTCTTATCTCTACCACTTTCTCAGTGGCAAAAACTTGTTCAAAATCCGCAATAAAGATGCTAGAACAACGTTTTCAACGTTGTTCTAGCCTATTTACCGCTGACATTGAACATGTATTTGCACACTGTATTGCAAGTATAAGTCTTTCACTCACCCTTTCGCATTTAAATAACAATATTTGCAAGCTAAACGACCATTTGATGTTTGAATTGGATTTCTCATCAACTTGCCACATATTACACATTTTAAACGTGAAGGTATATTATCCAACACATACGTATCGTTGAAGCCATCCTTCTCTTCATTTGCCACTACTATAGGTGCTTGTGATTTAAAAGACTCTTTATTTACAGAATGAAGACTATGAAAGACGTTTTCTGAACGTCGTTCATCTAACATTGTAAACCCAAGAAAAGCGTTATTTACAGAAAAAACTTTGCTAACGTTTACACTGTCGACTCCGTTATATTTTACTCTTCTATACATAATAAAATAACATAGCTACCGTTGATATTTATATACGTTTAAATTATCTATTGGGTATTCCCCTTACATTCATAATTAATAAGTTTCAAGATTTGGATAATAGAAACATTAGGTTATGACATTTCATGGCTATACATTCAGCCTGTGGAACTTCCCTTTTAAACTTCCTTTTCACCCATTAGACATTTCCCCCGTAATCTTAAGGGGCAATTTTAATACATTTGTAAATTTCGGGAAATGACCTTACGTAATTTATGAAGTTATATCGGTGCCAAAATTCGAGTCGCCAGGTCGACTAGTCGCAAATCAAGTCGACTAGGCGGATTTCAAGTCGGCTAGGCTGAAATCTGGTCGACTAGGCGGAAATCAGGTTGTTTTATTTTGTATCTTTCGTTAAGATTTTATATTTCTAGCAGTAGTTAGGTACGCACAGTTTTCACTTTGATAATTTAAGAAGCAAATAAAAAACTTGAGTTCCAAAATATTGGGAAATATAATAATAAGAAGAAGAAACTTCAGTTATTGCTTAAATCCTAGCTTTCTTATAAATTGCCTATATGAGATTACCCAGTGGCCAAACATTCGTCCAAAGTCCTGCAGTAGACGTTGTTCTAGTGTCTCTGGCGCAAACGTTGAGCGAGTTGTTGCTTGGTATACCTTTTCGGTAAAAAAAAACGCTGTAAACTTTAGTTGGCATTTATGTTTAGCCTGTTGCAAATTTAGTCAACAAATGAGAAATTATATTTTAGTTGAAGCCGCACACACAAGCCAGACCGGAAAGGAGATGAAACACTGAACAACTGTTTCTGGCTTATTAGCCTTCATCAGCAGTATGATGGTATCTCGACTCTCAACAGTAAAGACATGTGGTGTGTAGCATAACCAATCAAAAATAGAACTAGAGATATATCACTAAAATCAAGGCAGATTTAGCCACTTTTTGCCGACTAAAATTTTCGAATTTTCGCATTATCAAGATTATATTGTTAGAAATGTTAAAAATAAAAACATGAAGTGTTTCCGTCCATATTTGTATTACAATATAATTAATTGTTAGCTATATTTTTCTTATTGTTATAACTAGACTCATCTTTGCGTGAACAATCTCGCTTTATCTACGTGTCAGGGTGTGCAGCAGTAACAAGAATAAGTTTAACATAAAATGAATTATTTTATAACACTTTTTGTGATAGCTATGTCTCAAATTTCCTACTCTGGTTCTCTGTGGTCGCCGTTAAATTTATTGATTCAGTTGTTGTACTCCTTTCCACGATTTTCCCTACCAGCACACAATTGGAGTAACTTCAAAATAACTTGCTGTTCAGACGTCGTGCCCACTGAATTTGATTTTTTCGCTTTTATTTTGTTTTGCTTTACCAAGAAATTTTCCCTTAAAATAATAATCTACTTTTTGTTACGGCACTCCAATTTCCCGATTATCCCTGGTTTTGGGTATAGCCTACAGTAACGACTGTACACGCAATGTAATGTAATGTAAACGTAAACCAAACTTGATTTACGCTGAATCTTACTCTTGTTCGGCTTTGGCGCCAAGAGAAAAGTATGCCGAAATATATATGCTTATAAGATTTTGTTTCATTCATCAGGACCCGTGTGAAGGGAAAGATGGAATAACAAATTTTCAACAATTATTTTTAAAATAAATATATATATATTTTTTCAGGGAGTCTTAAGCCATTTAAAATTACGATTCAACTGTACAGGGCTAACACAACAGCAAGTTCATAACTGTCGTTCACAGTCGCCTGTGTTTATTCTGAATAGGCAATATGCTAACTCAAGCATTTAGCATATGCACTGAGCAAATCTTGAAATCTGACAGAGGAAGTATATATATAAGAGAAAGTCTACAAGATAACTCTGAATGTTCGTCTATGACACGAGATAGAAAAAACAACAACAACGACAACAAAAAGGATAGGTAATAAGGTAGCTACACGCAATTGACCATTCTTACCTCGTTAATTTTGCCTACGAGCAGGAAAATGTTTATGCTATCCTTTTCTTCAATTAAAACAAAGATCCGTAGCATCTTTTCGATCATAAAAATGTTGTTTTTTATGTGCGTAAAAACTTAGCCAGCGAGGTGTTCTTGCAAATAGTTGTTCTGAGGGGGTATCCTGTGGTTGAGAATTTGATCTGTTCTTGCCTTCCAGAAAAAAAGCTACAGCTGGGGATTTTACCTGTTCTTGTGCAATTAATCACCTGCTGGCTGGGCATAGGAGATGTTCTGAGCTGACATCTTGTGGACTGGGAAATCAATCTGTTCTTTGAGAAGACAGAGGAACTCTGGCTAGGAAAATGATCTGTTCTGAGCTAGCGTCTCGACTGGGAAAAAAATACTCCGAATAACTTCTCCAACTGGAAATATGAAATGTCCTAGGATGCGCTGTACTCTGGAGTTTGTTTGGAAAAACAGGTGTTCTCACGAGAATAAAGGTGTTCTTTCAAGAAAGGCTGAAAAAACCAACTGTTCTTATACTATATTCTTGTCCAGCTGGGAAAACGAGCTGTTTTGAAACACATTTGTTATACGAAAAATAATTCCGCAATGGACGTCAGCTAGGGAATAATAACACCTATTTCTCAAAACACCTCCCTCTGGCTTCTTCTAAACTTTGCTCTTTCAGTTCAGCAATCATCTTTAAAATATGTTGTCTGAGAAATTATAGTCACGGGAATAGTAACAATCTTATAACAGTCTCATGACTTATGATATTTTTTGGTCATTGACTACCGTGTAATGTAACGTAATTATTTTCCGTGTTTTTATTCTCCATGTACAGAATGCTTGCGGTGCTGTATAAGCCAGATGGGAGTGATTCGTTGCAAGAATTCGTTGCGGAAGAACGGAATGAGATTGAATTATATTGCTTCATCAAGCGTGCGTATAAGGAATACGGAGATCATGTTATTGTGCCATTATGTACGATTTAGGATGAACAAAGTCGGATAAAAATATAGGTCAGCTAAGGATACAGGTCAGTTTAAAAAAGTCGGTATCAAAGTTTAGTCAGTAGAAAATCTAGTCATCGTAAGTAATGACGTGATCACAAAAATAATAATGCAAAAATGTTTATTTTGGGTTGACTCAACACTACACCATAGTTCTATCAAAAGTCATGGGGAGAGGAGAGGTTCTCAGAGCCCTAAAAAGCCCAGTATAAACAGGGTTAATAAATATTTTAGGACAATGCAATACAACAACATAAAATGCGGCTGCTAAGATAATGAAAATAATTTTCGCAAAATCTCTTATAATTCAAACATTTCGTAATTAGAACTACATTTTAAGTTCCCTGATTCACAGAGAGGAGGTACTTTATTCCATTCTTAACGTTTTGGCATAAAAATAAATTTTAAGATATTAGCATTTTTTGCTAACGTCCACATAAACTATTGATCGTCTAAGATTCTGAAGAAAAAAAAACATTTTTGAAAATTCATAGGGCAACGTACAGCATCATTGATTACAAAAGCGCTTTTAAATTATTTATCACTCAATTAATGCTAATGATTTTTTAGCGTTTTCATCTCTATATACTTCCAAACAATTAAATATTATAGCAACATGTGACCATTATGAATTACTGATAATCACCCAAATAGACTCTTAAAATAGGAAAATTCAGCAAGTTTCAACTAGATTGGGCAGAACTATAAAATGCGCAGTAGTAAAACCTTTCATAGGGATTCGCATAACAGATCAGACAAATTTGATAAAATTAGCATGGCTTCGAATTCTTATTCAATATGCACCACTTATAGTTGATTTCCACTAGGCGAATAATTTCGTGTGAAAGACATTATAATACTTGACATCAATTTCTACGATTGGAATGTCTTCTTTTGTCTTTAGCTTGGGATTTACCTTTATCCTTTATTACCGGTGTTGTCATCAAACTATAAAGCAGAGGTATAGGGATAGTGTCTTGTACGTGAAGAAGACATGTAAATGGACGGGTCTCGAAGAAATAGCACACTCTAGACTCTCAAATGATACCGACCTGAGATTCTGCTTATACCTTTTCGAGATATAGCACGACCAGGGAAATTGTAATATAGCCAGCAGAGTTTTATATATTTGGCAAGCGCTAATTTATAATCTAATTCATTGTTTTAATTTTTTGAAAAATTGAAGAAAAAATTTCATATAGAGCGAGATCAAAGATTGCAGGAATTCCTTTCCAATAACTTGGGTTAAACACCCACATGAATATACCTGTATTAGACTTTAAAACAGAAAATAACATTTGTTTTTATTAATAAGTTTTCATTTCCAACTATATATAAGATTGTGAAAATTTCAGCTCGATTACGTCAGCGGATCAGAAAATATAGTCCAAAGCGATCTATTTATTTCTACTGTGGGAAATCCCATATAAAATCAACGTACGATACATTATTTTGCAGTAACTTGTGTTTGTAAACACTAATAATATGAACCTTGGTCAAGTTACATAAAGTCTCGAAAGAAAGAATTCTGAAAGTTTTGGTCACATGACTAACCCAGTTTCCCCGATTTTGCCGGAATGGAAATTAACTAGGCAAACGAAAATATTTTCCAACTGTTCCAGAGAATTGTTATCTTTGATTATTTACCAAATTATGTAAACAAATACTTGATATAAATAAATAAAGTGATGGAGAACACGATCTTACCAAATGGTTATTTCCCTATATTTTTTTTAAGTCGTGATTGACCGTTTGATTGTGAACTTTAATCAGCCGCATTACGCAAAGTAGATATCAGATGATATTTATAAAGTGTGACAACCTTGAATGATCTCTAACAGCTGATATGCACATCTTTTGACATTAATTTGCGAGTCAGCAGATATAACTTGTGTCTAGAATCACCGAGAGAATTTTATATAAGCTACTGCTTGTTGTCTTATACCCTTCTCTAGGCTACAATAGTTGTAATGATTTATACAAAATCCCAACGGGCACCCAACGTCTTATCGACGTCAAACTCGAAATGTCAAAATGACGCTTCGCGTGCTCAGTGCGTTACCACAACCGCGGATAAAACAAAGCAAAGAAAATTCAAATCTACTGTACACTTCTGGCGGCATACAGGTGACGCTAATCAACTTATAAACTCGCATGCTTCGTCACGTTTATAAATGTTAAATATCAACTGAATAGTAGCTATCTACAGTTATCGCATAAAATATATTTACATCCGCTCATTGAGTGAGAAAATAATTTACAAGAACATGTGTGAAAGTTTATGCTTTAGTATCTACAGTTGTCCGTTCCGTCAATTATCTCTGATTCGCATTTTAATCAAACCATCCTCAGGTAGACAATATTTCCACAGACACACGCTTTTTAATTTTTCAAATCTATTAAAATATCCCGCAGGTAATTTCCCAGAGAAAACATCTAATGAAATAATTGGACAGAATTGAACGATGGGACGGTAGCTACAAGTGCATGAGTTTTTCTAAAATATTTAGAGGTACAAAATGGCGCAAATAAATGATGCAACGCTCTACACTAGCCTGTAGGTAATTTACACTCTAGACTATATAAGAGATGACAAATACATGTATCTTTTTTTAATTAAATACGATTAATGTACATATTTACAATCCTAAGAAAAGAAGATATAGCTAATTCCATTTCTGCTGATATGGCGTTGGAAGATCACTCAGTCAGTATCTATACAACGCTTGTTCATCGTGCGTACACGTTTATTTATCGTATGTATAACGTTCAGCCAGCGCGTACACAATGTCTAAATTCACCTAGCAAAATAAGCGCTGGCAAGAGCTGTATGCATAATACGAGTTGAACAATATGCATAATAAGAGTTGAACAAAAGTTGGAGGCATGTCATATTACGTTTCATCTGCATTTATCTCAACTTATAGCTACGTCAATAAAACTTTTCCAAAGCCAAAAAAAGACATTCTATCGGTAGAAATTGACGTCACACATAGTGTGACGTCCATTTCTACCAATGGAACATCTTCTTTTGGCTTTGGAAAAGGTTTTTTTTTGACTGGTGGAAATCACTCTTTATCCTATGAGCTGTTAGCTATAATGCTTAGTTAGTCTTACAATAATATGTTATATTAGAGATGTCTCATGTATTTTATTAAAATTCCAATTATAATATAATATTATAATAATAGCACATCTTAAAAACCTACTAAAAATGTACGTAATTTATTTAATGGAAGGATAAGATAAATGTTTGGAAGAGAGACGATACAGGATTCGGATTTTTTTCTAATACCATCTGTTCAAAGTTTGCTCTTTGAAATGTTATAGAATTGAGCTATATGTGTATTACATGTTAATTTGGATGCTTTAATAAAGAAACTTCTGGTGTATGTATGATATGAATAAGTACACTCTTTACTCTGTAAAAGTTGACATTTATGTATAAAATATGTCATTTCTGTGCAGCTATTATTATATTGTTGTTCTGGAAGAACTCGGCTGGCACTAGACGTTGAATAGATAACGAACGCCTACCAAGAAGCAGAAATGATCAACTAGAATTACAGCTGAATAAATTTAATGTATTAAACAACTAAAATGTTATTCCCTTTTTAATTGGTATTTTTTGTTTTACTTTCACATATATACTACTTGTACATTGATTACCTACGCATCTGGCCTGGTATTGTTTACCTCAATATATATCTGATATTTAATTTTGGGAGAATGACCAAATATTGCGAAATTAGGAAACTATGCACCAATTAAAGTTATTACCCTTAATCCTAGTGAGCTTGCAGGGTGATGCAACACCCTCTCCACTGGCAGGTGTTTTAGAATATCTCTGGAAGTACAGTAGTGAGGGGCTGATATTTGACTGTTCCTAAAATGTTATTAGTTGGTGGTCGGTTGTTACTCGTTGGTTGGTCGATAGTCGGTTCAACACTGGTTGCGGTGGTAAGTAGTCGATGGTCGGCTCAACACTGGTCGCGGTTGTAAGTAATCGGTGGTCGGTCGCTGGTCGATGGTTTTTAAAAACGCCGAATACAATATCCTTCATCCTTCTTTTTTTTAAACCCTGCAGGCACACGACATCGGATCAAATTTCGAAACGACTTTGACGTTGATCCGTTTCCCATGGTGTATCGACTGGTAAAGGGAGATATTTTAAAATTTCCACCACCCGGTTCAAGATGGTCTTCAATATTGTATGTCATGATATATTGTTTGATAGATTCGAATAATGAAATTGTAAATATTGGAACTAAGCTCGCACTTATTTGACCTGCATGTTATTGTTGATTTTCTAAACATTATTAAGCGGGCGAGGAATGAGAGTGGAGGGGAGGTGTAAAATTAATAAGCCTCCCCTCCCGATTATTCGATACTGCAGAGTAGCTAGTAGACACAAACTTGTTGAAAATCGTAGAACAAAAGCTAGAACAATCTTTTCAACGTTGTTCAACCCTCTTTTAGCCCACCAGGTATCGTCTATAGTCTTTCAGTAAAAATAATAAGAACGGGGAATATGTTTTAACCATACTAAAGCAAGACTCTGTTCGATTAGCAAAATCTGAGGGGGGGGGGGGGGGCTTTAATCCATAA
>JAULBZ010001978.1:0-13464 GCA_032360805.1 Neoturris breviconis
ATAAAGAAAGATACTCCACAATCAACTATCTGTTATGAAGATCAAATGAAAAAGATAGTGCCAATTAGAGAACAATTAGAGGTGGAACTAAAAGAAAGAATTTTAAAGGAGTTGAATAAATACGCAATTTCGTTACACTCTGAAAAAGATAAGATTTTAGATCAATTCGATACAAACGTCCAAAAGTTTAAAACTGATCTTGATGAATTTGGTTTGTTGGAGAAAGACTTCGACAAAGCATTTTCATCATATATTGATAAAGTAGTAGGAAAAAATGATTTTGAATTGCTTTCTGAAAGGGACGCCATTATCCGAAGATCAGAAACTTTAGCATTGGCCCACTGTATCGATGTAACGCTAACAAGTAATGGTGGCATGCAGGAGAATTTTCTTGGTCATTTAGAAAGCAAATCATTTACACAGAAATCTCCCGAAAATAACAATATAATTAAATGGTCTCATGAGAAAACGTACTATGATGCAATTTAAAAAGTAGAAGATTTATCAGATCTGGTAAAATGTATGACAAGTAAGTAAGTTTCCATTGCTTTTGGTAAAGAAAAGGTTTCGTTGATCTTATAGGAGGTTCGATGGTATTGATGCAAATGCATTAACTCTTCTTTAGTATGGTGGGGGTAAACTCGGAAATTGATTAATTCATGGGTAGGTATTAGAAGATTCATGGGGGCAAAAAGTCACAAAAGTATGATGCAGAATTTTAAAGTATGTAAGAAAATAACCTCCTAAATAATAATTTTTGTTATGTTACTTTCTCAGCAAAATGTAAACATTCAGGGGGTCCACACCATACTAATGAAGGGTTGAACTTCCCTTCCATGTCTGTTTATATAAGTCACCCGTATTCACAATACATTACCAGTCATTATTTTACTATCTTTCTTTGTTATCCGGGGGTAAATATATGTTTGTTTCCTTTTGATCTTGATAACATTATCATGTTGTTTTCTTTTAGATCTTGAAACAGAAACTGAAAAGACCGATGAGGTATTGATGAGATTTATGAGGTAAATATTTATTCAATTGTTGGATAATTTGAATAATGATAGTATAATGTTTGATTCAAGGATTTCTGGAAGTTGTTAGTTGTTTACAATTAAGTAATGATCTGGATGTTTAGTCTAAACCTATTCGGACCTATTTGGAGACAAATCTCCTCTCTCTTGTTTTATTTTCAAACTTATATTAAAGTCAGCTATGGGTTGTCATGGTAGCTTAATTATGAAAGGTTGACAAAAATTTCCATACCGGCAAATACAATTAGACACACTGAGTCACAAATTTTATTCTGGTACTTGAGAAACGATTTGACCAGAAATAAAGACACGAAGCGCCTAAATTGACCAATTTTATCAGGGAAAATCGGAATAAGACCTACCAATTAAACAATGTACTCCCGTACATCCGTGCCCAATAACAGCCTCTTCGCAGAACGTTTGCTACACCATCACATTTGTGAGATATGTGCCCATGGGATTACTAAGCTCTTAATCAAGTTCAGAAATCTGGACCTGATCATTCCAATAGTTGAGAGATTCGGTTTAGGAATATATTTTACTGACCCTCTCGGAAGAAGAGTGACACTAGGCAAATTCGTTCGCATGAATTCTAAATTAATATATGCTATGGGGATAAGAATACACTGTTTAATCTGCAGATCATATGAAGAGTTTTACAAAATAAAATCATTTTGAATGTCATACTTCCGCCACATGAAATCCCTGACGTCGCATAAAACTAATGACCAATTTGTTCTTCACCAAGTTTTCCTTCTCCAACTTGGATAATGGATTAACTTTGTAGTAGGCTTTTATACTACCAAACTCAAAATTCGCAAACTCGCAACTCTAATTCCACAACTCGAAAACTCATATACACTCCAACTTGTTGACAAGAGATCTCATCTCTGTAAAAATTTAATTAAGTGACGACTTTTTATTTATTTATTTTATAAAAAGAGACAGATTTGATAATCTATTCAAATCACAGCTCTAACTAATCAATCACAACTAACTATCCAAGTCAAAATTAACACTTTAAGATGAACGTATTTCCTTTAGGGACAGAAAGGAGACATACTCGTTTGAAGGTAAGTCATATTTACTTCATATGTTGGAGAAATTAATTAAGTAAATACTTATTCAATTTATTAGTGTGGCAACTTATTAGAATGTTTATAATTATACTAATTATCCCATGGTGGGATATTTATCACAATAGTTGCAATATTTCCTTATTCATCATTTGTTATGATACTTTAGAAATCTCTGATGTCATCAATAATGATCAAATAGAATGTTTAAAGTTGCTATTAAAATGGCAGCCAGAGATTGCGTATATGAAACATACTACTTCAAATGAAACTTTACTTTATATATCTGCCACCTCTGGTAAATATGAAGCATTGTGTTTATTATTGCAAGTAAATTGTGACCATATTAATGATCAAGACATGTATGGTTACACAGCATTGATATGTGCAGCTGAGAACGGTCATTCTACATCTGTAGAGATTCTGATACAACACAATGCTGATTTGAATATAGAGAGCAATAATGGTGACACAGCATTGATATGGGCAGCATTGAATGGCCATTCCACATGTGTAGAGCTTCTGGTACAACACAATGCTGATTTAAATATAAAGAACAATAATGGTGACACAGCATTGATATGTGCAGCTAAGAACGGTGATTCTACATCTGTAGAGATTCTGATACAACACAATGCTGATTTGAATATAAAGAGCAAATATGATGACGCAGCATTGATATGGGCAGCATTGGGAGGCCATTCCACATGTGTAGAACTTCTGATACAACACAATGCTGATTTAAATATAAAGGGCAATGATGGTAACACAGCATTGATATATGCTACAAGAAATAATCATCCCAATTGTGTAAAGTTATTACTACAAAACAACGCTAATGTCAATATTAAAAACAATAACGGAAAGACTGCGTATGATTTAGCCGAAGATGTTGCGATAAAAGCCATGATAAATAAACACATAAGATAAACATGTAAAATAATTAGAAACGGGTTATCATATTTGAGAGACAATGTAAAGTGTGAATGGAAGTTTAAATTTCAATTAAAATGTTACAAGTATACCACAAAGAGTGATTCCTCTTAATTCTTGTCACAGCATGATAGACTATCCAACACCACACGGAATAGCTTCTTATACAGATTGTGTATTACCTAATATTGAATACTTACTCCGTATTATCTCCATGGTTTCCACTGTGGAAAAACTTGATCAAAGCCCGTAATAAATACGCAAAAACAACATCGAACGACTTTGAGCAAGTTTTTGCTTATTAGGTATTAGTTAGAACAACGTTATTTTAGCGTAATTTTGCTAACTTTGAACAGGTTTATACCGGCTGGGCATTAGCTACAACCATAATAATAAATTATGAGGCAATTTGCGAAGTTGAACAAACGAGTAAATTTTAAATGAAGAAAAACGCACAGAAAGTACCTAGACTTTATCAGGTAGACTTCATAGGCCTCTTTTTTAAAATTCGACAAATCCTAATGTTCCAAACAGCTTAAAGTCACATAATCACCCAACCTCGTTCCCAGGGCTACTTGCCTTTTCAAAACAAGGAAGAGCGGCAAAGAAAACCCTGGCCTATGCCGGTCGATTCTGCAAACTGATTGGCCCTGAGATTCTAGTATTTTCGAGGGTCGTTTTTAAAATATTCCGCGAGTTAACGAGTAAGCGATAAACAAAACTTTCCAGTTAAGTATGAAGAGCCATTCGTGCAAAAATTATTTCATTTGGTGTATTTGAGTTGTGTTTAATTTTTGTTCATCAACAATCATGAAGACTATTGTTGTATTGTATTGTTTTAAATTTTGACAAAAGCTTCTAATTTATTTGCCATTATTTGTTACACAGGTTTTTGAAAATAAGACTATATTTTCAATAAAAAGTTTGAAAGAAGTTTCTCTCTTCGATTTGTCAAAAATATTTTCAACAAAAATGTCGCAAAGATATTTCCTCTAAGATATAAACAAAAATATTTTCAGTAAAAAGCACGAAAAAAATTATTTCTTTGATTTGTCAAAAATATTTTCAATTAAAATGCAACAAACATAGTTTTGTCAACAACTGCCAATCAAATTTTTGTTAATGATGCTTTGCGATAATGTTAAAAATCTGCGGGTCTGAGCAGCGGGATAAATAATTAAAAATGGCGCATAAAGTAGTGGTAAATCTTCCCGATTTGGTTATATCTATCGTGTGAGAACTTAATGCAAACATTGATGAAAACCGACTTGATTTTTGTCGTCGAAGACTCTGCCAGATCGTTAGACGGATTCAAAGACTAGCCGCAGACGAAGCCTGTAGTATTCAACAACGTAACAACGAACAGCTACTAATCTTGCAAGAATGATAAGAGAACTCGATAGCTATCATCGACAAGAAGGTGGAAGATTAAATAAGCAAGATAAAAATAATAATTTGTCAAATAGCTCCAACCAGCCGCCAAAGAATTTCATTGCCGCCCTATAAAAGGGCGCCTTTATTGTTGGGTGTGCGAGTAATTTATGTTTGAGTAGGGGCTTGCTTCTAAACCAGATCTCGTTTTTATCATTTTTCAAAATTGTGTCGATTTCACAACTTAAATATTAAACAAAAAATTCTTGAACCATCAAGTGAAATTGCTCGCTTTTTTCATCACGCTGCGAGTTTTTACGCAACGATTTTTAGTCTCGATTATAGGTACTCTAACTGTTCTGATTTTGAGCACAATTTCGAAAGTTGTTGCAAAGTTCACAACCTTTCCTGTAAAGCTTAGAGTTCTCCTGTAGACTTCCTCTTATACTTCCTCTGTCAGATTTGTTCAGTGCACATGCTATATAAATGCTATCTTAGCATATTGCCTGTTCAGAATAAACACAGCCGAATGACCGAACTTTTAACGTGAAATTGTTCGGGTTTTTTATCTTAAATATATGGTGTATTAGCTATATGTAAAAATGTTTACTACTGTGTTAGCCTTGTACAGTTGAATCGTATGAATATATATATATATATATAGATATATATCAAAATAAATTTTAAAAACGGTTTGTTTTCTACTTTTGAGTTTAATTTTCTGCACTGTTTATAGCCTTCATAGCAAATAATTATTTAGCAAATGATAATCATTTTTTTGTATTAAAATCTCATCAGTTATATTCTGTATGTTTATTATGCAAACAATTGAAATAAGATCATATGATCATATAATAAACAATACATTTTATCACAAATCCATTACCGTTTGAATAAGACTAAGAATCTCCACCGCAAATGGTTTTTATTTAGTATTCTGTTGAAGTCCTCTTGGCCTTTAAACAGCACGAAGGAGAGAGTGCTAGACTTAGCCTCTTCCAGAAACTTCAGAGAAACTCTCAAAACAGCTAAAACGTGATGAGGAACAGGCTAGCAAAACTGAAATGGTCGGATAACAGCCTCCGTATAAACGAATTTATCTCAGTCTGGTACGCATTGAATGCGAGATTGTTCACGCAAAGATGCGTCTAGGAATATGTTTTTTTTTACCACCCCTTAAAACGCGACACCGAATACATAATATAGTCTAATTTCCGTACATTCATGCTGGGCGGCATTTTAGGTAAACCTACTTTCTAGTAAAAAAAAGAAGAGTGTACGAGAAAACTCACCTCTTCAAGTTCTAAAGCTTTTTCTTTTGTTAAATAATGAACACAAACTGGATTATGATTACGTATATGATTATTACATTCAGTTTCAATTGAATCGATATCTGCTTTAGATATAGAAGGTATTTTTAATTCAACATGACTGACAGTTCTACCCAGCTCCCTAAGGTTATATAAAATAAAGAGAATACAGGACAGTTGTCAGGAATGTATGTAAGATGGTGGAAATTATTCCAAGTCAAACAGTAGTAGTAGTATATAAATATAACAATGACTAAAGACCGTTTTCCAGAAAGAAATTATAGACATTCAGCATTGGTAGAAGCCAATTTATACCAATAAAATGTATATAATTTCTTTCTACGGATGCGCGTTTTCCGTTCCGCGGAAAAAATTCTGAAGTGGAAAACGGCCTTTACATAATGTAATATAACAACGACTAACATAATGTACATAATAAAGACGGATCTCCACTAGGCGAATTTATTCGCACGAGTTCTAAATGAAACAATTACATTAATTGAAAGAGACGTTTCCAACGTTGTTCTAGCGTCTTTACTGCGGACTTTGAACAGGTTTTTGTCCATTGAGTTAAGTATAATTTAGTGTTTCCATGAATGGTTAATAATAAACGATTCCTAAGCCTCCTTTAATGATCACAGTGACAAAAATACTCACCAAGATACAGTTTCAATCCCACGCGCGTCTGCAATAGCTGAAAATAGATGCTGTGCTAAAGAGAAAACACAATAGATCCTTAGATATATTAGAAAAAAAGGCAAACATATCAAGCCGCAAGGTAACTCAAAGACAAAATCAGTAAAATAGATAGATAAACGAACTGTCATGAAAACAGATAAATAACACTTTACCGGAGTGTTGCTGCATGTGATCAAATCTTCTATTCCAGTCAATCATACAAGGAAAATCTTCTCCTTCCTTTATAGCTTCATTGGTAATATGAATAGCTTGTGAACCACGACGCAAAACCCGGGTCACATCAGTAGTGCCAATCTATATTTGTACACAAATAAATATGAACCGGTAATAATACTAGCGGTTGGAATCTAAATGATAATCGTCTGGCAACACAACATATCATTTTCATATCAATAAATATATTTCTTAGTGTGTGATTGAGATGCGGCAAGTGAGCGACTTGAAAAAGCATGGTAATGCAGGGAGCTTCTAAACAAGTATTCTGTACTTCTAAACAAGTTATCTAAATTTATGAACAAGTTGCCATATAAAGTTTTGCTGAAATGCATGGTCTGAGATAAAGGGAAATGAGTGTGCAGTAATAATAGTGACACTAGACGGGTTCGAACCAAAAACTGCTCTCAATCCGATGGTAAGGGTTAAATGTGTATGAACATAAAGCTATAACGAGGTACACACGGACTGATAGCTCAGTTGGCAGGGCGTTGGAACGGAAATCCACAGGTCGCCGGTTCAAATATATATATATATGTTTGGATAATGCAAATTGATAACATACTTTTCGGATTTAAAAAAATACGCGCTAAATCTCCCCGGAAATATAAATAAAAGATACTGGAAAAATTTACTAAACGCCTCCCTCTATTAAACGCCCCTGGAAAGTAAACGCCCAGGGCGTTTATTATAGGAAATACCATATACATAGTTCCTTAAATAAACATCAAATTCCACATATACTATATAATTGATGGTCTAATATATCTAAAGGTCTTATCTCCAACCGGGCTCTAAAAGAACACTTTCACACAGATTGACTCCCACCATATTTGCAAGAAAAGTATGGTTATACTAGGCTATACTTGCAGATTACTAATAAAAAAAAGAAAGTAGCGTTATACTGACCTTTCCCCTGTCATCTGGCTAAAGAGAAGAAAAATTATATTATATGATATTACACGAAATAAAAAAGATACATAATCCTGGCCAAATATACCGTGGACAAGGTGGCAAAAAGTCCTAAGATTCTAAGTTCTTAAGTCTTAAGTCTACTCGGATAAACCCTTGAGATAAACCTCAAGGGACGTCTAGTGGTCATTTTCAGCACTTGCGTTTTGCGTGTGGCGTGTATTACTAGTCGAAATTTGAAAAAAGTCTCTATATCAATGTCTTAGATTGTCTGAGAAAGTAGTTTTTGCCGAATTCCGGTCAAAATACACATTTAGTACCGTTGATTTTTACATTTATTGCGAGAAAAATCCGTTTATACGAGCTTCTGCCCCCCTAAAATATCTTTACTTTGTTTAAAGGTCTAAATTTTCACTTTTTGTAAATGCCAAATTCTCAAAATTATGAAAATCACTTTTTTCTGGAAAAATTATGAAAAAATCTAGATTTTTTTTTTTAAAATTGTAAAACGGCCCGAAATTAGTCAAAAAATCATTAAAAAAGTTCCCACAGCCCCCGGTTTTCCGTAAATCGGACATTTTCGGAAATTCAGACAATCCAATCAAATTAGTTAAAAAGACTTAAATTCGATTAGCAAGACTTGATATCTCCAGAACCACAAAATATATATATCAACTCATTAAATTTTTTACATTCTTAACATTTTCATTTTTTCGCCTTTAATATTTTTCTCCCTAAAATTAGGCAAATTTCCCCCAAAATGGACCCTTTTCCCAAGAGGCACTATAAATAGAAGGCAAATTTTGTACTCTACCCAATGGGTCAGGGGAGCGTTGATGACGTCATAAGAGATTGAATTCAAAGTTATCCTATGCCCAACTCTCAAAACAACCTTTGGACATCACCTGTGGAGGAGTGTTTTTCAGCACAGTTTTCAGCTTTGAAGCTGAGAACCGTACTCAAAAACACTCATCCACAGGTGATATCTGACTGTTATTTCGAGGCTTGTATACCTGTCCACCACCTTCAGGAAACAGCACTGTATCATTTAGGACAACTTCGTAACCATTTGCAACTTTTACACATGAGACTACTTTACATAATAATTCTTTCAAATATGAATTTCTTTGACAAGCAAAAGTCATAATTCGTAATATTTTTTAACTAGAGGAATATAAAAATATTAAATAAGGAAGGCAGCTGGCACGATATTATGCTTATTCAGTGTTCAAAATAAGAGCGAATAATCACTGCAGAGGAGCAATTTTTGAGCCTGAAGCAATGCTCAAAAATCCCTCCTACACAGTGATTATTTTCGCTTATTTCAAACACTGTATCATGCTTTTTATTATTGCAAAATTCAATCAAAGGTATGGTATTGAAAGTAGCCCACCAAAACCAGTGAAAGTTAAACCAAAGCACATAAATATGATTTGCATACACACATTATATGTCAAAGTTTGAAATAACGTATTTATTAAGATGGTAAAGTTTCAGTTCAAAGAAACAATTGAAGCACCTTTTTCAAGGTAAAATTAAAATTATGTCAGGTCACTGTGGAGGAGAGTTTTGAAATTTCATATCCAGGATAAAAACCCACATTTTACATGTCATTAGGATTTCATGTCCTTATTAAGTTGATAAAGTTTCAGATTAAATAAACAATTGGAACACTTTCATATCATAGCCTAAAGCAATGTTTAAAAATAACTTCTCCACATAGGATAAGAATTGCATACATACACTATACATCATATATCATTACACATCATCATAGCATTATAATACCATGCATCTATGTATAATAAAGAATACTTTTAACTTAAGCTATGGGATTATTAAAATGATAAGTAATTGCAGCTTAAAATAAAAACATGGTTTATACTAGCAGTGAACTATATTTACATAAGATTTAATAAAAGGTGGTTCTCGTCATCTGTTGTTAGAATTAAAAATAAAGATAATAAATATAACAACACAAGAGAAGAATAAATTTTCTTAAATTAATTTAATTTTCTCGTAAAATAATAAAATGTTTTTTACTTCTAATTTGTAATGGGAATAATTAAATATAAAATCAGTAACTGAACATCACATATAGTAAAACTTTTACAGTCCCCAAGTGCTTTAATTAGAAAGCACTTAGGGACTACAAAAGATTTATTATGAATGGTAATGTTCACATTATATATTTATTTCAAAATTGAAAAAGGAAGTTTTCCAAAATCAAAATGGAGACTTCAATTCTTGAAATGTTAAAAATTATTTTTATATTTTTTATCTTCTCAAAAGGTTGAGGAGAGAGCTTCTCCAAAATACAACAAAATGGCTTCCATAAAAGGTTCATGGTCAAAGTCTCATAGAAAATTGAAATGTCTAAGTCTCCACTTCTCTCTTATCATTTTAGCATGTTATTTGGGTGAATGTGGTCAAAATCTTATAGAATTCAAATTCTCAAAAAGTCTCCCCTTTTGACAAAATCCCTTTTTCGCCGATACTCGTTCCCGAGTTTAAAAAATATTTCTCCAGCGGTCACTGCCGCCGATGCCACTGCCGCAAAGTGATAGCAATAGCCCATCTAAACTTTGTTTGGTGGGCTAAAACTTGGCACCACTAATTATAATTAATCAATTAAGAATAACATTAAGAACAATTATAAATGCAAACATCAAGACCAATTACATATACTGTTGAATCACATCTTGCCAAAAGGATACAAAGGCTGCTGCTTTCAAATTTTCCATGCTACTTTAAGGGGATTAATTTTTCAGGGATTATATTCCGTGGTTTGGAAAAGCCGCAAAGTTCAAGCATTTTACTGGGATTTATTTTCGTGTGTCGGTTGTTTCTTAAACTTTCATAGGGATTTTATTTCTACACTTACGGCAGCATTGAAAGCCTAAGAGACTGTTTAAACAATATTTTTTAATCCCAATCCTTAATAAAAGTTAGGAAAATTCACCATTTAATACCAAACCGTTAATAGGAAAAACATTATCACAAAATGAATATGTTTCGGGCACTTTGTTAATAGGGTTAAACAGCGATAACACAACAATAACAAATATGGGTCATTAACAACGACTAATTATACAATTTACAATCAAAAACCCTCCTCCACAGGGACTAATTACTCTTATTTCGATCAACGAGTGATTATAATATTATAGATTTCCCCTTATCACATACATTCTCCAATGTAATACATAACAGTAGTGTTCAAAATAAGAGCAAATAATCACTGCGGAGGAGGGATTTTGGAGCATTGCTTCACACTTTATAGCCTAATTGTCAATATTTCTCAGCATCTAATTCTTGAAACAGGTAATATCACTTGAGGTTAACCACATTGCAATCTCATTTGCAGTTATGATCCAAGTGAGATCTTACTTGGTCTGGAATAAAGAACAAGAGTCAGATATGTTACTTCGACACAAAATTAAACACCTTTAGCATGCCTGAATAAAATTTCATATACTGAACAACAATAGCCATGATAAATATTTCAAATAATTGTTTAACCGATGATGCAAACACAAATTCACCAGCCATCACTTGTCTCATTCATCCCAGAATTACCAAGCATTTCATCTTCAATGGAATCGAGACCATTACTCGCAGTATCAAACTCGTCAGTGTCTTCATCGATATCTTCATTACTATCATCATCGTCTTCTACTTCATCTTCATCTTCACCTAAAAATAACAATCTCAAAAATAAATTTTACAGAAAATAGTGCTGACTTAATGATCTTGTGGCGGATTGTTTCCTTTGTACCTAAGAAACCAACTCATTGCAAGCTTGTTGATTTGGTTGGTTTACAAAGAGAACAACCCAGCCGACAAAAAGCTGTTCAAAGTCAGCAAAATAACGTTAGAACAACGTTATGTGAACAGGTTTTTGCTGACTGGGAATAAACACGAGATGACTCCTCATTATAAAATATATACTCACTGTACACTCACTATATTTCCTGTGGGCAAAAACCTGCTTAAAGTCCGCAGTACAGACACTGCAGACTTTGAACAGGTTTTTGTCCACTGGGTTGACTTCTGAAAAGAATAGTTTGAAATTATATCTATAACAGTGTTTGAAGAGTGTTTGTGGAATAACTTTAGTGATTATTTTTTTATTTTGACCAGTATATAGCACTGTTCAGCAGTGTTCGAAATAATAGCAAATAATCACTGTGGAGAAGTGATTTTTGAGCATTGCTTCAGGCTATGCTAAAATATCCCTCCTCCACAGTAATTATTTACTGTTAATTCTTAAAACTCTCCCCCATAAATGCTATTAAACCTCCTTCTTACCAACATCTTCAGACTTTTGTTTTGTTTGACCAAATGGTACTATATCTTGGCCTTGTTTAACTTCAGCATCAATTTTCTCTTTAAATTTTTCTTCTTCTTTGGTTAGTTCGTTCTCATCAGGAACTGTTGTATTACTTGTTGTATAAAACCAAAGATCATTTGAAATGTGTGGTTTTAAAGCAGGGAAATTCAGTGACATGATTATGCTATGGTCTATCAATCATAATATTATGTAGTTACATTATGCCTATAATAAAAGTGTAAACTGATATACTGATATTCAATCTGTTCAATTCAATTCAAGACCTGATACACCCCCACATAAGGAATTAAGTCTTCGTAGTTTTATTTCAGACACCTAAATGGAAGAAAAAAATTCAAACTTTGCAGATTTTGTGAATATCCATGAAATTAAACTTTCACAAAATTTTACACTTGTGTCCTAATATATATACAACTCCATACAGACAATACCAAATTAGAATTCCTTGTCTCCAAATTGTACCTTACATCAAGTTTCTTTCCTTTAATATAAATTTAAGCTGGATACAATTTATTTTTTTTTAATCTCATTTATACCACTATCACTATTTAATCTCATTTCTTGTATTCCATTTGTCAGTAGATATTTTTGAAATTCACCCTCCCTTACACCACCAGTGTTTGATACAAGAACATATAATCACTGTGGAGAAGGAGTTTTTGAGCATAGCTTCAAGCTTCACACTGACACGCCAAACACATAACATACCAACATTGAAAATAGGCTAAAGTTAGATGTTACATGATAGCAAGGCACCAAACACAGTAAGTACTAATGAATGCTTAATTATAAATTAAATTATATGTAAAGTGGAAATGAATGAGAACGATATGAACCTATATAAAAAATTGCTACTTCATAACTTTGATACAGTAATAATAAGAAATAATCACTGTGGAGGAGTGATTTGAGCACGGTCATTACATGTTCATATTTCCAGCTCTGTTTTATTATCGTCGGACATCACCCATGAAAAAAATAGCAAAGCTGAAAAGTGTGCTCCAAAACACTTCTCCACAGGTGATGTGCAACTGCTATTTTGAGACTTGGATATCTCTAAAAATTTATCCTTGCTATTAGTACAAATTGCCCAGATCACAAATAGCAACAGAGATTATGATCAAGATTCCAATCACTGGAAAATTAAAACGTTATGCATACCGCAAATGCTCAAATAAGTGTCCCTCTCGAATAAGCACCCCCTTTGAGTGATTCTGAATATATTTGAATATATGATAAAAAGAAAAGGGTACTTATTCAAACACGAATCTGTGCAGAAGTGTGTTGGGTCAATAAAATTGCAATGGATTGGTTTCTTCGTTACAAAGAAACCAATCCATTGCAAGATCGTTGACTCAGTATTTTCCTCTGTAGATTTTATTTTTGAAGAAATGTTTTTATTAAAACACTCTGGCAATGATATAGACAAAGATGTATTGTATAGAACACCAGTAATAGTCATATTTTTATGCTAGGTACTTACTTATTTCAACCGGTTTGCAAATGAATTTAATAAGCGCCCCTTTCACCTCAGCGGGGGGGGGGGGGGGGGGGGGGGGGGG
>JAULBZ010001979.1:0-19986 GCA_032360805.1 Neoturris breviconis
GACTTAAAGGTACATAATCACCTTTTTTGGTCAAATTTTTAATTTCTATGTCAAATGGATAAGTGACACACACTGAATATACTCAGAAAATCTAAAAATGTCC
This sequence comes from Neoturris breviconis, assembly GCA_032360805.1. Classification (NCBI taxonomy): domain Eukaryota; kingdom Metazoa; phylum Cnidaria; class Hydrozoa; order Anthoathecata; family Pandeidae; genus Neoturris; species Neoturris breviconis. The sequence goes on from JAULBZ010001979.1 coordinate 104, forward strand.
AGAAGTAGCAAAACAAAGCAATTCTTTTGTCTGAAAACAGGAAATGTTTGTCAAACAAGATGGCTGCCACACAGTGAGCATAGAAAATACTTTAATAACAATACAGAGATATATTGCTTTGTTGCGATCGTTGTCGTTACTGTTTGCATGTTAGTTAACAAAACTGCTTTATCCCAAAAAGATGAAGTTTGTCAAATTTAATAAATAAAGCAAGGTGAAAGAAGGAACATTATTCCTTAAAATAATGCTGTCAAGAAAATAGAAATCTTACATTTCTATTCTCCATAGATTATTCTCATTTTTCAAAATCTATATAAAAGTTCAATAAAAAGGAATATTAATGGGTATTGAAAACTAATTCATTCTTTTAATATACTCTAAATCGTAGTTTTTGATAATTTTAGCTATTGTATATCTTTCTATACGAACCCTCGTGGCATTATTAGAATGAAATTTTGGCTATGACGTAAGAAGTATTTATTATCCAAAGTAAACATGAACACACAATTCTCTTTCTAAACAAAACAGATGTTATTTAACTTCAGTTTTGGAATAGCAAAGACTGGTTAGTCTAATCTTCGATCCTTATATTTTACCGTAGCCAGGCTAATATGATTTTTTTTCCCTCCAGAGTTAGTTATTACTACGGCAACCCAGATAAATTTTCGCGAACTAAAACGTTCGCGAATTTCGCCATTATTCGCAAGATTAAATGTTCGCAAAACAAAAGATCTTCAAACAAGTAAACGCGAGGTCCTAGTTTTCATTTTCTTTGAGCTTTTGGTTTATTAGGATCCGATCCTAAATCCATATTAAGTAATAATCAGTATGGAAGGATTAAGGAGAACAAGAAAATAAACATGAGAGCTTACTAGGCTTAAGAATAAGAGATAACATTTACCTAATAAAACTAGCCTATGTTATATTTGCAAGAATACACAAAGCTCTATTCATGATCCCACGAATTTATCGTCAGAATGTTTAATTTATTCACGCATGGGTTTCAAATTTCATAGAGAATGCATTTGAGCTGATCGATAAGATTCTTTTAGAAAAGGCGTTATGACGTAATTATTGAAGCTTCAAAAAACAGCCTGTTCGAAGCCGTGTTTGGACGTGGCTTCAAGCAATGACCCAAAGTGATATTGTTTTGAAAACAGAGTTAGCTAGCATTCTTAATTTATTTAAAAATACCAACAGGTTTAATCTTTCCAATTTTAAGCACCAAATACCTTGTAAATTCTTCCAAATCTTGTCGATATAAAGGAACGTAAAATTTACTCTATATATCTTTATAGTTTTAAGTAATTATAGCTGAAAGCGTTGAGATTTAAAATATTTCTTATGAACTATAAATAATTACCGTTTGAATGGCCAGCCTTATTAATCAATTCTGAAAGTGTTCTAAAATATGAACCATCGGTCAAGTTAACAAATCTTTCGCAGTTGGGGGGACTGTCAGTGCTCCAGCGCAAAATACCCGGTAAATTTGATCTTGTTTTTGTTGACAACTGTTTAGTAGAACTTGTCATTTAGTATTTGTTATTATTTTTTAACAGTTGAAAGTGTTGTTTTAAACACGAACAAAGACAAACAGAATCTAAGCACATGCTTCTCAATTATACGACGAATTCGACTGAATGTAATGGATAGGAGAATGATGAAGTGCAGTTATATTTATATGGTGTTAATCTTGATACTTTCTTATTATGGTAAGTTTTATTACTTCATCAATCATCATGCTTATATCGGATCAACTGTTGAAATATATCTGTTAGCTAGATTTGTTTAAAGTTTTGGCTCTGTTCTGACCAATAAAAAATTATTGTGCGAAAATGCTGTTGACAAAAATATTATACGTCATGCTTTTAATTTGCGGACTGCCCATTAATGTTTATATTGAAAAAGAAATATATACCTTATAAGAAGAATACTTATAGCTATACTCAAATATAATTACAAGCAAATATTAACATTAGCTATAGCACATCGCTCAAAAAATAAGTAGCTGCAATACAGTAATCACTTAAGGAAAATCACTCCTCCACTCCACTGTGAGTATTTGTAGATAGTATAGTAGATACATTACGACAGTGCATGAAATAAGAACAAATACATACCTAATCAATGTGGTGGCGTAATATTTATTCATAGCTTTTTTACTGTAAATATAACCTTGAATTATAGTTCTCCACTGGGATTATTTACTCTTATTTTGAGTACTGTTATGATGATTATTATTAACAGTTTTCCATCTATTGTTGAAGAGAGACCATTGCTAGGAATAAGTTTAAAACATGTCTACTGGTCAACAAATACTATAATGGAAGGCGTGTATACTAGGAACAAAAATGTGTTTTATTTAGAATTTAAAATAAAATAAGTGAGAGCAGTTATGGTTATCATAGTTTATTTGAAGGTCTTGACCCCCCCTTCCTCTTCTCCTCCTGCTCCTCTAAAAACCTGCCTACCCCTTATGAAGTAGCCCCTCCCCCCCCCTCATCACCTCACACCTCAAAATAAAAAACTTGACAGACCCCTCCCCATTCCGCAAATAATCACTGTGGAGGAGAGATTTTTGGGCATTGATTCAGACTTTCCAACCTGAAGCAATGTTTAAAAATCACTCCTCCACAATGATTATTGCTCCTATGTATTTCATACACTTAAGGCTTGTATTGTAAATTTCTGCTTGTTTGTTCTATATATTGTGTTTATTTCTTATAAGTATATCGGCAACTTTTTTTTGTTTGATTAATATTTTGTTGATAGCATTATATACATATAATTCTTAGAAGATATAACAAATATAGCATATGTATGAAAATCTTAAAAAAAGAAGAAAGATTACTTCATTATTTAGGGCCATAAAACATTATAGTGATAAAACTAGTCATATCACTAAAACTGAAAGTATACAATGGTAATAATAACTCTCGCCAATATAATAATAGATAGTTAGAAGTCTAAAAAGCCATAAGTTAATGTTTTTGAGAATAACTTTGCATATGATATGACAGTGGGCGAAAACCTGTTCAAAGTCAGCAGTAAAGACGCTAGAACAATGCCTTCAACGTTGTTCTACTAGTGTCTTTACCGTGGACTTTGAACAGGTTTTTTACCACAGGGGTGGCAGTTTTTCATAGAAATAATGAATCACTAGGTTATGATTAAACTCTTAAATTTTTAAACAAATCATATTATATTTAATGAGACCTATTGATTAATGAAGATATCATTTAATTACAAAGATGACAGTTTAAAATATTGTTTACCATTTATGTGATTTATAGTTTTGCAATATGATTCATTGATAACAATCATAGATTTAAAATAATATGTATGCTTTATTTTAAAAAATACTTTGCATGTATATATAAAGTTTTTTGCGATAATATATCTTAACTCATCCAGATAAGATAGAAATAACATATATTTTAATCTACTTATTTCCCTTTGTATTATTTTTTGTATTTATTTTTTTACTGTAAGATGTATGAAGTTTAAAATGTTTGTCCTATAAACTTTCACAAATGACCTGTTTTTATTAACTTTTTCCTGGAGCAGTATGTTTTTACATGTTCAATGCAATTCCCCAACGGAAATAAGCTCGAGTTTAAATTTCAGGTCATATACTCTACATTTAAAGATTCGTGTCCAATTTTAAAAAATGTAGCTCATGTGACGTCATGTTCTGAATAAAAACATTTCATATACATAAACTGCATAGGTAGATGAACAGATGTTACAATTTTCGGTGCTCAAGCACAAAGCTGAAAACTGTACTCAAAAACACTTCTCCACAGGTGATGTCCGACTGTTATCTTGAGGCTTGGTGCTATTTTTATAGAGTTCATTGTTTACGAATTGATATCTGTCTTTTAATGTTCAAAAGAACAATAGTGAAATATATGTGAAATATATTATATATGTGAAGGGAAGTATGTAAAAAAACAGAAGCCAAAATAAGAGCAAATAATCACTGTGGAGGAGTGAATTTTGAGCATAGCTTCAGGCTAAAACACTTGAAAAACTTTCTTCCGCAGTTATTATTTACAACCACTGACTATGATAATGTTTTGATATAGTTCATTTTATTGTTCCACCAAATATTTTACAGGCGTTGAAGTAACTGCCGATCATCGCTGTATATGGGAGATTTTTCAGAATATTTTCGGCCAATTTTTCCTACACAGTGATGACTGGCAGTTGATCCTTGCTATGTATTAGATTTGTAGTTTGTGTCATCTTTTAAATAAAAATTATATCCTTATGCTAAACATCCAAGCCTCAAAATAACTGTCGGAAATCACCTGTGGGGGAGTGTTTTTTAGTATAAATAGTTTTTAGCTTCAAATCTGAAAACTATACCCAAAAACACTCCGCAATAGGTGATGGTCAGATTATTTTGTAGAATGAATTTTAATCAAAGTGCTTTAATTGATATTTGTTGCTTGAATTATTCAAAAAGTTTGTTCTCATTCTGATGAAAATAGTAAAGTTTCCTGTTTTCAAATACTGTTTCCTTTTATTCTTCTACAATTTAAAATACCTTTTACATAAGATTTATTAATCAATTATTAAAAGTTTTTGCATATTAGAATGTAGAAATACTTTTAAAATCCTAAAGAACATGTTCGTGTTGAGTGTTTTCTGTAAAGTTTCTTCAATAACAAAGATGTCAAACTTGATGTATTTGCTTTTAGCTACTTTTACAACATCAACATCATCACCTATCAATGTCTCTCTTGGATTTTTATCACCACTTGATAAATCACTTGGACCTCTTAGTGTGCTTGGGAATGAATTGGTAAGTCGAAATAAGTACTAATAATTACTATGCAGGGACGATTTTTGAGCATAGCTTCAGGCTTTGTAGCCTGTGAAGCTATGCTCAAAAATCACTTCTGGAAAGGTGATTATTAATGCTTTGCAGTGTTAGACTCCTGAAAACTAAGTAACATAATTTCCGAATGATGAATTGTGAAATAAATACACAGAAGTGATGTGTCTATATATTTCTATTAGGGATCATCTCCAAAATTCGTCTCAAAGAGCAGATATTTTAGCAACTTTAAAGAAGTCAAAATCAATAAATCTGATATAAGCTGCAATGAAGAGTGTTAAGTCAACGAGCTTCCAATTGATTGATTTCTTCGGTATGAATAAACCAATCAATTGCAAGATTGTTGATTCAGCATTCTTACCCTGGGAACCAATTTTGGAGATGGTAACTAATAAATATCATAATTTTCAAAAAGCTGAGAAATATATACACAGAAGTGATGTGTCTATATATTTCTATTAGAGATCACCTCCAAAATTTGTTTCAAAAACCAGATATTTTAGCTACTTTAATAAACTTGTGCTGAAGAATGGGTTAAATCTTATCCTTACAAAATTGTGATTCTACTCCATGCTTCTCAGACAATATATCTTTACTTTGTTTAATTTTCTTTTTCAAGGAATCTGCTTTTAAACTTGCTGTAGATATGGTTAATAAAGATGCTAAAGAAATATGGATCAGATCTGATTTTTCAGGTAGAGAATTGTTGTCGTTTTTTACTCCACAAAGCAGATTTATTTAAAATAAATATTGGGAATGTGTCCAGTTTTCTTTTTTGTTCTACAATTAAGATCTGTGATGCAAGCCCCAGTATAACGGTTGGACATCACTTGTGGAAGAGTGTTTTTTTAGTACAGTTTTCAGCCTAAAAGCTGAAAACTGTACTCAAAAACACTCCTCCACAGGTGATGTCTGACCGTTATATTGAGGCTTGGGGATGTTTTTAAAGCTATTTAAGGATAGTATGTAAGTCATACATGACCTGTGGAGGAGTCTTTTGTAGTTAAACACTTTTTAAAACAATGCTCCTCCACAGATGATGTCCGACAGTTATTTTCATGTTTGATAGGCATCCTGTAATTATAATGTTATTTTTGAAATGCAGAGAATTATGTTTTGTAGACATGTTTTTAGTTGGGTAAACTTTCAGGATATAGACTAATGACTTTCTCTTCATTTATTTTTAATCATTCTTAATGTAAATAGCTTGCGGTCTTAAGGAACCTGGTTGTCCCATGGAACTGACTTTAAAAAACTTTACCAAAATAAAAATGTGTAGCTTGCTTTAATTGGGCTTTGATGTGGTGTAGACATTAATACATCCTTTAATTAATGTCTAATATAGGAATTTAATTTCGGCTACTGTTTGACATAGAAATAGAACATGAATTATGGCATTATAGAACTTGCAATGGATTTGTTTCTTTGGCACAAAGATACCAATCCATTGCAAGATTGTTGACTCAATACTCTTCTCTGTAGATATTATTTTGAGGCGGTCCCTTACTTATAATAATGGACTAAACAGTCTATTTAATCAATAATCCCCTACCAAATTAGAAACTTGCCCATATACATGCCTTAGTCTAGTTTGCTCCTGTAACGGTAAACAAATACATCAATGAAAAGCTAGAAATGTAACTGCTAAATTTATTAAAGTCTAGTATATATATTGTCTATAATATTGAATTTTATGATTAGTGTCGGTGCGTGATGAAACTGCAGACCCTAATGTTGCTTGCAAACAAGCTGCGTCTTTTTATGATAACGACGAGAGGTTTGTTGGTATTGTTGGTGCATATTCATCAAAGTGTTCTGATGTTGTTCAAGAGGAATTGAGAACTTTGGGTAAGTATAAAAGATTGATAACAATATTTGATATAAGCTTACAAGCCTCAAAATAACTGATTGACATTACCTGTGGAGAAATGTTTTTTTGAACTTCTCCATAGGTGATGTTCAACAGTTACTTTGAGCCTGAATGATAAATGTGGAGGATAATACTGAAATTGAGTGTTTGAAATAAGGGCAATTAATCACTGTGGAGGAAGAATTTTTTAACATTTACTTAGGGCTAGAAAGCCTGAAGCAATGCTTAAAAATACATTTTAAAAATGCTTTTTCAAAATCTAAATGTAACTCAGAAATGATCCTGACAGATGGGTATTTTGTTTTGAATAAGAACCTTTTTTTTCCCAAACGAGACATATGAGGAAGTTACTCTAAAAAGTGGCCAACACCCTCAAATTTGGTTTAGATTTTTTTTCATATGATATTTTGAACTTTGATGACAAGTCTGAATATAATTGCCAGACATCACCTGTGGAGGAATGTGTTTTGAGTATATTGTTCAGTTTAAAAGCTAAACACTTTACTAAAAAAACACTTCTCCACAGGTGATGGCTGGCAGTTATATTCATGCTTGAATGAAAACCACAAATAAATCTCCCTTAAAGCGAAAATGTAAAAAATAATTTAAATTGATCCTGCACAAATTTTGTGTCATTTATAATTTATGGTATTTTTTTGTGCCAGATAGGTTTAATTGTAAATTTTTAAAGAATGCATACATATAGCCACTTAGAAATGAATCTCTAAAAACGAATCTCTATAAAACATATGGTTTTGTCAGATGGTGCTATTAATAAACCCATAAAAAGTAGCTTATAGTACTCGAAATAGAGCAAATAACCACTGTGGAGGAGATTGAAGTTATAAGGTTTGGAATAAGAGTAAATTATCACTGTGGAGAAAGGATTTTTTTAGCATAGCTTCTGGATTTGTAGCCGGAAGCAATGCTCAAAATTAACTCCTCCGCAGTTGCTCTTGTTTTAACCACCGGATTATACTCAAAAATCCCTCTTCCGCAGTGCTTATACACTCTTAATTTAAAATCACTGGTTTTTTGAGTAAAATTGATCATGTTTTATTTTCTTAGATATAATCAGTATAATCTGGTTTATGGTTTTGTGTTAATGATTTTAGTGATAAATGTGAATGATGGTTTCTTTACTATTAATTTTGGTATTTGTAATGGCCAGCCCCTTAGATCAATATCGAATTAATATGAACCATATCATTTGCGTGTCAAATGTTTATGTAATATTTAATTACCATAGTCTTGATAACGAACCTGAAGCAATGCTCAAAAATCATGCTCCAAAGTGATTATTTGCTCTTATTTCAAACATTGCATGTACATGTCAAATATTAGTGCATGTTATGTCTGATCTTTACTGCAGTCATGAATGCTGGTACATTTCACTGTAGTCAGAATGCTGGTATATTTCGATTGTTTGCTATTTTATAATATCGCATATTTCATCATTTCTAACCACTTCTTTTCTCTATTAAAGAAAGTTTGCTGAATGAAAGTTTATGAAATGAATGAAATTTAAAAAATAGGAAAAGAAAAAGCTGTAACTATTTGTCACAAACACCTTTAGATTTTGCAATCCTAACACTCTATAAATAATAAATAAGACAATTTCATAGAGAAAGAGTGCATTTTTTTTCACAAGATAGACAAGCAGATTGTTTTCTAAATCTTATTGTTTATGATTCACGTGAATACTGTCTTTATAAAACGTTTGTGCATAAATTATTTAATCATATGCGGTCCTGTTGTATAAAAGTTTCAGTATTTAGAATCAGGTAATGGCTATATAACGTGTGAATCATATGCACAGTTAACAATTATTACATTGAAAAAAAATATTTTCTCAAAAGATGTATTGCAGGAACTAATCCTTTTATTCTCATAACAAATAGTTTCTGTGTCAGATTAAATTGTATAAGTTGCCTGATAGAAATTTTAAATAAATTAAACTCAAAATAAAAATATTTCAGATTTAGAATCTCTTTATCTTATAAAGTATTGGAATCATTTGTTTACAATTTTGTCATTGTTCTTCTTCAATATTCTATAGAGATTACTTTTTGAAAATCATTTGGCTCCCTATCATTTTATTTTAAAACATTTTTAATATCTATCCTCGGAGTATAGGTTGAAAGTATTTGATAATAAATGGAAAGGTGTGATCTATTATACTGTAAGATGTCATGACTAGTGACTGAGAAATTATGACAATAACTTAAATTATTCATGTGAGGATAATATGCAAAAAATGATAGCAAATAATCTCTGCCAAGGAGTGATTTCAGGCTGCAAAATCGGAAGCTATGTTCAAGGTTCCAGTGTTCGATAAGAGCAAATGATCACTGTGGAGGAGGGATTTTTGAGCATTGCTTCAGGCTGAGTCATTATTTCTTTGCATAGAAGTAACCAATAAATCCTAACGTCATTGACACACAACACCCTTTTCACAGACACTATATTCCCAATGCTTAGAGAACAAATAATCACTGTGTTGGAGGGAATCCAGTGTTCAAAATAACTCCTCCACAGTGATTATTTGCTCTTAATCAAAATACTGCTGCTTATTTTAGGTTCACTTTTACCACAAATATCTTACCGTTCACCTTCAATCAAGTTCTTGGATAAATCGGTATATCCAAGTTTTTTCCGTACAACGTCAAATAATAAAGAGCAAGCACAAGTTGTTGTTGATGTTATAAAACATTTCCGTTGGAGTCAAGTAAGTGGTTTAAAGGCTGAAATACACGATCATTTTAAAATGATGTGAACACCTGACTACACGAATCATTTAAAAATCTTCTTTTGTATGCTGAAATAGACTGTTAAACGAATTGGCGCAATAAAAATTTGAGGAATTTGAGGAAAACAATAGAGTCTAGAATTTTCTATTCAAAGTTCGTCATTTTAAAATGATGAAAGTCAAACATGTTTAAATTATCATTTTAAAATGATCATTTGAAATTACTGGTACTATTCTTCATTTTTTTCATGAAATACACAGTCATTTTAAAAATGATCATTTTAAAATGATCTTGTATTACAGCCTTAAGGTTGATACAAGTCACCTTAACACTGTGAAGGTTGTTACTTTTAACTAATATGCAATTGATTGATTACTTCATGTTGGACTTACTGGAGAATTGTACTGAGTTAACGATAAACCAATCCATCGCAAGCTCGTTGACACAACACCCTTCTGTACAGAGTTTCATTTTTGTTGAATTTGGTCAAATTAAGGTTCTTCAAATCTTTCAAAAAAGTTGTTTTTGGAATGAAATGCACTCCTCCACAGGTGATTGCCGTAGTGAATTTTGAGGACTGAGTTGGATCATAACAAGTTGTCGAATTATGAGCAAATAATCACTGCAGGAGTGATTTTTGGAATAGCTTTATGCTCAAAGATCCCTCTATAGTGATTATGTACTCTTATTTTAACTGCTAAACATGTGAACGAATGCACCCCATCATTTTTAGCAGAACAATATGTTTTAAACTAATTTCATGTTGTTTTTTCATTCATTTTATTTTCATAATCAGGCTGCCATTATTCATACCGATGACATTCATTATGGTAAAGAGCTGAGTGATGAAATTAAATCAAAATTAAGAAATTCAGGGATTGCTATTAAAGAAAAGGTTTCATTTTCATCAACTGATTCTCTACTAAAGATTGATGAAATCCTGCAAGTGGTATAAATTCAATTTTATATATATTTCCAGAAGTTGAAATAACTGTTGGTCATCACTGTGGAGGAAAGATTTTTCAGAATATTTTCAGCCAAATTGGCTCAAAAAATGTTAAAAAATCTCTCCTCCACAGTGACGACTGGCAGTTATTTTAACCCCTGGAATTTCTTCTTTTGATTTTTTCGCCTAGTGGACATCAACCATAATGTTTGCAGATATAAACAAGTTTGAATAATATAACTACCAGACATTATCTGTGGAAGAGTGCTTTTGCACATCATGTGACATCAATTTCTACCAATGGAATTTCTTCTTTAGGATTTTGCAGTGAATTTTTTTGCTTAGTAGAAATAAACCTTTACATACGTAAAATCTTTTTGTTACATAGGTTAAAACTTCTGGCTCACGAATTAATATACTTGTGGCACGGGGAAATGATGTGTTTACTATTCTCAAACGAATCAAAGCCAAGGTAAGTTATGATTGAATTACTGTATTGGAAAATTAAGATGATCAGTAAGTATCCAGTATTAGTAGTGAGATACATGCCCAGACGTGTAAAGATGAGCTGCACTTTGATTACTTTTGCTGATTGCCAGCAGGTTTGATTGTTTAAGAAAATAATGTTCGGACCATATAATCAGTGTTTGAAATTAGAGCAAATAATCACTATGGAGGAGGGATTTTTAAGTATTGCTTAAGCATTACTCAAAAAGCTCTCCATAGTGATTATTTGCTCTTTGAACGCTGATATTTTAGGGACCATCTCCAAAATTTGTTCCCAGGGAAAAAGTGCTGAATCAACAATCTTTCCATTGATTGATTTCTTCTTACCGAAGAAACCAATCAATTGCAAGCTCGTTGACTTAACACTCTTCATTATAGCTTAATTTTTCCCAAATTTATGGATTTTGACTTCTTTAAAGTTGCTAAAATATCTGCTTTTTAAAACGAATTTTGGAGATGATTTCTTACCCATTTTATTGTTTTCAAGCAGGCTAAAAATGATCACCTGTGTAAGAGTGTGTTTGAGTGCAGATTTCAGCTGTGAAGCAAAAATATTGTACTTATAAACACTCCTCCACAGATGATGTCCATCAATTATAGTAAGGCTTGTATGTTCCAGGGGCGAAAATAACTGCCAGTCATTACTGCCTGAAAATATTCTGAAAAATCTATCTTCCACAGTGATGACCGGCAGTTATTTTCAACCCTGATGTTCCTATATTTCCATGCTAATTTGTCATTCACACGAATATTTTAATGTTTACTTTTAGGATATGTATGGCGAAGGTTGGGTATGGTTATGTACTGACGGTGCTGCTAGTTTATACCTAGGTGCTGACCAAACTGTCAACGAGACAGCAGATGGATTAGTTGCTATTGCTCCTGAAAGTAAGTGATTTGAATTTGATATAACTTTTTATGAGCTTTCTAGAGTAGTATGTTTTTGGTGAAGTTGTTCCTCCATCGTGCTTTTGCAATCTCTTTTTTATGTTATAATTTCAAATTTTAAGGAACAGCTCAATTGCGATTCATGCTTACAAAACAGCTGTGTATGCCGGAAATTATATTACCTATCAAGGGGTGTATTTTGGTATAGTTTCAGCTACAAAGTTGAATACTATACTCAAAAACACTCCTCCACAGGTCCTATCTGGTTGTTATTTGTAGTTTTGATTTACACGTTATTTTTGTGTAGTGTTTAGAGGTGCAAAATATGTAAAGATGATTATAAATTGGTATAACACAAACGATAAAGAACGATATCCTGGTCGTGTTTGGCGCGGTGGTTCTGTAAGTTCCATGATTCTTCATTTTCTATTTCCTACCATGGTTTTGTTTCACTTGAATATTGACTCCAATGTACTGGACATTATCTACTTGGTAAATGAGTTCATGATTGGTGATCTAATGGGCAGTACTCAAAATAAGGGCAGATAATCAATGGTTTTTCAACATAGCTACCGGCTTTCAGTTTAAGCATGGTGAATTATCCAAGCTTAAATCTATTGCTAATGCAATCTTCAAATTGACTTAATAACTATATTCCTTTTGCAGTGGTTGAAAGAAGAGTAGATAATCACTGTGTAGGAGTGATTTTTTGGCATAACTTGAGGCTACAAAGCCTGAAGCTATACTCAAAAATCCCTTCTCCACAGAGATTATTTATTCTTATCAAGAAGAATGGCTAGTTGAATAAGGGACCATCTCCAAAATTCGTTCCCAGTTTTTGGAATTGATTCCTAATAACTTTTTGTTTGACTTAAATGTGTATTATTCATGTAGAATCCTGGTGTGAGCCCGTACGTTGGTCAAGTTTATCGTGCTGTATCTGCATATCATACTCTTCTAACGCAAATGGCTAAAGATGGTAACATAACTGCGGTGAGTTTACAATTTAGATTATCCAGTTAAATGCTCTAATTTTGAACACTGATAGAAGTTAAGGGACCAACTCCAAAATTCGTTCCCTGGGAAAGAGTGCTGAATTAACAATCTTGCAATTGATTGGTTTCTTCGTACCAGAGAAACCAATCACAAGCTCGTAGATTAATTGTTCTCAAATTTATTGATTTTGACTTCTTTGAAGATGCTAACATTATCTGCTTTTTGAAACGAATTTTGCAGATGATCTCTTAGTACAAATTTCAATGTGCTTTATCAGTGCGTGTATATATAGTTAGTGCACATAGAATTATCAATGGTAGATATAAGAACAAGTTATCACTGTGGAGGAGTGGTTTTGGAGCATAGCTTCAGGCTGAGAGGTCTGAAGCTATGCTCAAAAATCCATCTTCCACAGTGATTATTTACTCTTATTTCAAGCATTAATTTTCGAACATGAAATCTTGGTCAATCAAAACATATTGGTCTCTTTGTATTGAAAAAACATTGTGATTTATTGGTTGATGTAGCACCCTTTATCGTAGATCCTATATGAAAATAATTAATTTTTAGAGAAGTACTGGTTCAGAGATACGAAAGGTTCTACTTAATAAACTCAAAATGGCAAAAGATAGAGCTAGCGAAATAAATCCCATAACCTTAGGTATGTTCCTCATTTTTAAAATTAATGTAAACTCAAAACTAGACTAGTGCTCCAAATAAAAACAAAATAATCACTGTGAAAGAGTGCCTTTTGAGCATAGATTCAGACTTTATAGCCTGAAGTTAATTTCAAAATCACTCCTTCACAGTTGTTATTTGTTCTTACTTCCAGCACTGAGCGGCTGTCTATTTACCAAGAACTCGGAATGAAATGAAACTTTGAACAAGTCAGCAAGCTTGCCATGGTAATAAGATATTTACCAAGAACTCTGAATGAAATGAAACTTTAAACAAGTCAGCAAGCTTGTCATGACACTAATTAATTAATTGTTGAATATTCATTGCTTTCAGCTTTTGGAAGTTGCTTTATAGACGCTTTAAATTATATAGATGGTATAGAACACACATTCCTAGTAGGAAAAACTTGTTCAAAGCCCGCAGTAAAGACACTACATTGTTCTACTGTGCAAAAACTTGTTCAAAGTCCGCAGTAAAGACACTAGAACAACGTTGTTGGACATTGTTCTAGTGTCTTTACTGTGGACTTTGAACAAGTCTTTGCCCACTGGATTAAATTTGATAACATTTTTATTTTGCAGGTTTACCCCTGTATTTTGATAAACAAACAGAAGATAAACCAAGATTTACAATATTAAATTACATTGTAAGTATTAAACCAGTGGACGAAATAAGAGTAAATAATCACTGTGGAGAAGGAGTTTTTGAGCATAGCTCAATGCTTTCTAGCCTGAAGCTAAACTCAAATATCATTTCTTTGCGGTGATTATTTTCTCTTATTTCAACCACTGAAATATTTGTTTTTTTCTAACATATTCATGTGTCAGCTTGGAATTATCTACTGTTATTATAATCTTAAGATTTCCATATACTTTTTTAGAAAGGAAAATTTAATCAAGTCGGTTTTTGGGATGGTGGTGAAAATCCAAAGCTGGCACTTCCTGCTGCATCAATTACTTGGCCGGGTGGTAGCTCGCAAACTCCAACTGATAAAGGCCGCCCAGGAAAAGCATTATTTCGCATTGGTTTTGTTGCACCAATTCATCCTTCTCTTGGTGCGTTGGCAACATATGGAAAAGAGCTTGTATCAGCTTTCAAGGTTGCTGTTGATATTATTAATAGCGATCCTAGAGCCTATCAGGTTGAATTGGATGGAATAGTGAAGGATGAAGGATTCGATGGTATTGCATCTTGCCATAAAGCTGCTGAACAAATGGATCAATTGAATCTTGTTGGAGTTGTTGGTGCATACCGATCAGAATGCTCTATGCAAATACATGATGTTCTAGGTGCGTATTAACATTGAACACAAATAGTAAGTTTCCCAAAGATTCAAGATAAGCTCTTTGAGTCACACTCTTCCACAGCTCCTTGGTAATTATTTTGAACTTGTTCTTTATATCCTAACTGTTATAGTTTTCTTACATAGTATTATGCTATAATTTGCACCTTTCAAAAAATACCAATTCTATTTTTTTCTGCAATGGAATGGATTCTATCAATCATCAGCCGAAACTTCTCAATTTAATTCTTTGAAGAAGGACTATAAGAGTAAATAATCACTGTGGAGGAGGGTTTTTTGCGCATAACTTTGTAGCCTAAAGCTATGCTCAAGCTCAAAAGTTACTCCCCCACACTGATTATTTTACTCTTATTTCAACCACTGCAATATGTAAATGAACTCCCCCTAAGTGCAGTGTTTGAAATAGGAGTAAATAATCACTGTGGAGGAGTGATTTTTGAGCATTGCTTCAGGCGAGCAAGCCTGAAGCAATGCTCAAAATTTCACCTTCACAGTGATTATTTTGAACAATAAAGTGACTTTTGATATTCTCCGATGCATTTAGGTACAGAATCAAAGAAGATGCCAATCATATCATATGCATCAACTTCAAAGTCTTTATCAAATAAAACCATGTACAAATATTTTTTCCGTGTTGTTCCGTCAAATGATCATGAAAGCGAAATATTGAGACAGATTGTCAGAAAATATGGATTCAAAGAGGTGAGATTTAGGAAAAACATAATATAAATATATAAAATATATAAAATTCAGTTAATGGCAAAGAGTACTAAGACAATGGATTGGTTAGATATACCTTTTGGAGTGAAATTATAAGATGGCAAGCCTCAACATAACAGTCAGATCACCTGTATTTTTGAGTACAGTATTAGCAGCAGCTTTACAGCTGAAAACTACTCAAAAAGCACTCCTCCGCAGGCGATGTCTAATTGTTATTTTGAGTATTGAAATGAGCCCTGAGATTTGTTTTGAATAGGGCATTGAATAATCATAACCATGCTTTTCAACTATTTTTTTATCAGGTTTCTACGCTTTATTCAAGTGAGTTAGCATCAAAAGAAATAGCAGAAGATTTTGAACATTTGGTAAAAAGTGATACAGTCACTATTACAAAGTCAAGAGAATTTAAACAAAATTCCCATGTGGATGATCTACGTACTTACGTTGAAGAGGTAATATTTAAAGAAGATTGTTTCTTTAATTCTGAAAGGAGTATATACGAGCCTCAATATAACGGTTAAACATCACCTGTGGAGGAGTGTTTCTGAGTACAGTTTTCAGTTTTGCAGCTGAAAACTGTACTAAAAAGAACACTCCTCCACAGGTGCTATCTGACCATTATATTGTGGCTTGTATATTTCACCTGCGATGGTTAGAGGTACTCATAGTTCTGAATGAGGACCAAATATATATGTATTCAAATAGGCACTGTGGATAAGTGATATTTAAGCCTAGCGTCAGGCTATGTTGCCTGAAATTGATTATGATCACTTATGTTTCAACACAGATTTTGTTTCAGCTTTTCTTCAATATGTTTTTGTAATGCTATGCTGCAAAGTATCAAATATTCAAATGACAGTGTTTCAATAAATAAATAAGTAAGAATAAATAGTCGCTGTGGAAGAGAGTTTTTTAGCATAGCTTCAGGTAATCTAGCTTTATAGCCTGAAGCAATGCTCAAAAATCACTCCTTTGCAGTGATTGTTTTCTCCTTATTTCAAACACTGCATTATCATTTCATATTTCTTTGTAGATAAGACAGACTGGTTCACGAGTGATACTCGTATCAGCTCTTCAAAAAGATGCAACTGTTCTGCAACAAATAATTAAAGAATTAAGTATGGCTGGAAAAGGCTACATATGGTTGGGCTCTGACGGTGCCACTACTAACCACTTTCAAAGTAATTCGGTTGTCGCAAAATCTCTTGAAGGAATGCTTGGTGTCAACCCAAAAAATGGAGATGGAGCTTTGTATCTAAAGTTGCTCTCTTCTTGGATGGAGAAAGATACACTTCAATACCCTGGTGTGGTACATACTGGACCTGTGAGTAATAACCAAGCTTAGAAATAACTGCAGGTCATCACCATTGAAGGAGTGTATTTTGAGTAGAGTATTATCTTCGGTGTTTACACACAAAAAAACACTCCTACATGGCTGGTTGATGTGTGACAGTCATTTTCTGGCTTAAAACAACCTGTTTACAGTGGTAAAAATAAGAGTATATATCCACTGTGGAGGAGTGATATTTTAGCATAACTTCATGCTACAAAGTCTGAATCTACGCTCAGAAATCCCTCCTCTGTAGTAATTATTTGCTCTTATTCCGGCCACTGGATTATTTTTCTTTGATATATTAGAGTGTAACCTGAGTGTAGCCAAATTTATTTATTTTAATATCTTGTATGGGTCATATTATTAATTTTAATTTAACCTTATCAAACCTGAATATAACTGCCAGACACTGCCTGCGGAGGCTTTAAAATCACTCCTCAACAGGTGATGTCTGGCAGTTATATTCAGACTTTCTCATATCAATTTCAACAAAATTTGTTATTTCAGGGTGAACCATCTTTACCATATACTGCTCAAGTATTTGATGCTGTGAATGGAATTGCTATGGCTCTCTCAGATTTAGTATCCAGAAAACTTATTTCACACAAATCTGATACGTTAACAGTTCGTAATTTGCTATATGCAAAGCTAAAGACATACAATAGTCCAGATAACGGTTATTTGAGTGCTACGGGAATGGCTCCTGCAAAGATGTATTTTGATCATCAACAAAATGGTCCATTGTCATATAATATTGTTAATTTACTCGTAAGTTTATAATGAGCATCTTCAAATTTGTGCAAAAGAAACCTGTCCATCGCAAGTTCATTGACATAACACTTATTTTAGAAAATAAGAATAAATAGTCATTGTGGAGGAGTGATTTTTGAGCAATGCTCAAAGAAATCTCCACAGTGATTTGCTCTTATTTCCAACACTGCACCTCCGATTTTTTTAAATCTACAGTGCTTAATAATCAGAAGCATTGTAGAGGAGTGATTTTTGAGTATACTAAACTGTCTCCTTCACGGAGCTTAATTGCTCTTATTTTAAGTACTGAATCTACAAAAAAATAACATGCACAGAACTAGCTACCCTTAAAAGTATTTAAGTAAATGACAAGAGTGAATCATGGCACTGTCTTTGTTTTACACTTGAGATGAGCTATACTTGTTACTCATTTCATCAAGCTATTGCATTCTACCCATGCTATGGTTTTGTGTGTTCCTTAATCACTATGTAAACAACATAGTTTTGGAAAATTTAAAATGAAGTGTTATGATGCTACATAACAAATGACATCCAAGGGATTGTTAAAAAAATTCTATAAATTTTGTCTTTTACATATTGGAGTTTAATGATAATCATAATTGAGTATTTTAGTGTTAGGTTTGAGGTAGCAAGTCTAAAAATAACTGCGGGAAATCATCTGAACTGCTGGGTTTTTAGTGTAGTTTGCAGTTGCGAAGTGCAGATTGACTATTTATTTTCAAATGTAAATTTCAAAGATGATCATCTAGCATAGGTAGCGATTACGTGCCTAGGCACATCAATGAGACCCCTCATTTTCAAAAATGCTGACTGTCAG
Source organism: Neoturris breviconis (assembly GCA_032360805.1). Taxonomy (NCBI): domain Eukaryota; kingdom Metazoa; phylum Cnidaria; class Hydrozoa; order Anthoathecata; family Pandeidae; genus Neoturris; species Neoturris breviconis. The sequence continues at coordinate 18,529 of JAULBZ010001979.1, forward strand.
CAGCAATTTTTAACTGTTTTAAAGTTCTTGGCTTAACTTACTAAAAGATATATCTCATGCATCTGTACATATCTGTAAAGGAATGTTGACCACGAGTTTCAAAACACTCGAATAACGTTTCAAAATAATCGAATAACATTTCAAAATATGCGAATAAGCGAGTGTGTGAATTGAAACCGCTGAAATGCGTTAGACTACTTATGCTAAACGATTATCTTTAACTAGGAAAATATATCAGAGATTAAAATAACTGGTGGTCATCACTGTGGAGTACAGATTTTTCAGAATATTTTCGAGCAATATCATATGTTTAATCTATAGGATGCAAAATGGAAAAACATTGGTTCGTATAAAGAAACAAAGCTCATTGAATTTACGACCGATCCATTGTTTCCTGGTGGCAATACAATACCTATTGTTGGTGCTGGTAAATTGAGATATCAGGTTGCAGCATTTGTACCAAAGAATGTACGACTCGGTGCATTCTCAGAACTTGGACATATTTGGGTAAGGTTGTTTACGTTACTTATTTTCAAATTATTACCAAAGAAGAGCCAATACAATGTGTGAAACTGCCGAATTCAGTCATGTGTATGCCTATATATGGACTGTTTAAGAAAGCATCTTCAAAATTCGTTCAAAAAGCAGATATTTTAGCAACTTTAAAGAAGTCAAAATGAATAAATTTGGGAAAAATTAGTGTTAAGTCAACAATCTTGCAATTGGTTGGTTTCTTTGGTATGATTCAGATTCCCTGGGAACGAATTTTGAAGATGGTCCCTAATCCAAATAACAACCTCATAACTTGTTCAAATTCCACAGTACTGATGCTAGAACGACATTGAAAACTTTGTAGCTCGAAGCTAAGCTTAAAAATCTCTCCTCCAAAGGGATTATTCGCTCTTATTTCAACCACTGTGGCATAACATTTCACTTGAAGTAAGAGTTTATTCTGCAGTCATTAGGGTGGATATATGGTGTGACACTTCAGTGTTCAAAATAAGAGTAAATAACCACAGTGGTGGAGTAATTTTTGGGCATTACTTCATGCTAAAAAGCCTGAAGCTATTCTCAAATATCCCTTCTCCATAGTGATTATTGCTCTTATTTTGAACACTGCACTTTACAAGCTAAGAAGTTTGTACTGTTGATGATTTTAGGAGACTGCACTGAAAGCTGCTGTTAGTTGGGTCAACAGAAATGATACATTAACTGTTGGTTTTGATTTAACCGTTTATGATTCTGGTATACATACTTCAAATTGTGCGAACCTGTCAAAGGTATATATTTGTTTTTGTTTCATATACTACAACTTACATGGATCTAAATAATCATTAAAAATAGTACATTACAGGGCTTGAAATAACTGTCGATCATCACTGTGGAGGAGAGGTTTTTCAGAATATTTTCAGCCAATTTGGCTGAAAATATTATGTAAAATCTCTCTTCCACAGTGAT
>JAULBZ010001980.1:0-19982 GCA_032360805.1 Neoturris breviconis
GCTTAGGTTTTACTTTTACTTGGTTTGGTAGGCTACTTTCAATACTGACTTTTGATTGAGTATTTAGGCTAGAAAGTATGAAGCCTGAAGCAAGGCTTAATAATTTTTCATCCACAGTGATTATTTGTTCTTATTTCAAACACTGAAAGGTGATCTATTTCATGCATATGGAAGATTTTCTCTCAATGCAGCTTCGAAAATGTGACTTTGACAGAATCTTCATATTTATCTTATCAAGATGTGTATCAAATAAATGTCGAAAATAACTAAGTGGTAATCTACTAACCTCTACACTTCTACCCACAGCAACTATATTGTTATAAGATTTGCCAATGATATTAAATTCAACAACCTTCCAGCTTTAATTGCATTTGAATATGGATAAAGAGTTTTATTCTAAAAAAAAAGTGATTTATATAGCTTAGATTCACTGCTCTTTTTGTTCTGCGGTTATTGTCTAATATAAGCAGTTGTTTCGTGCTAGTGATAAATATCGTGAAATATACAACGAAATATAAAGCAAAAATAATTTCTGTTTGCAATAGATTACAATGATAAGTTATATAAGTTATGATAAGTTTTTTAAGTTATTCTGTAACAGAATGCATGTGCAGGTGTGAATATAAATGTGGTTAATCTATTATTAGCATGGAAATCTAAATATAATTATCATGGAAATGGAAATATAATTATATTGCCAATAAACTGTTGCTAGTTTTTATCGCTTTTTTTAGCCCACTAAACAAAGTTTTTGGATGGGCTGTTACTATCACTTTGCGGCATCGGCAGCGTCTCACTTTTCTTAATAGACCAGTCCTCAAAATGCTAGCATTTTGGAATTTGGTGCCAGCTTTCGCTGCGATATTCTAGAAGGACTTTGATAAAATGTTTCCATTTTATCCACTCGGTCTGGAGGTTTAGCCAAAAAGAGTCCAAATGGTACCATCTTAAAAATTAATTATGGCATTCTAGGCAAGATTACGAGACTGCTGGCCAAATTCTTAACGATTTCGTCAATTTGGGACCGAGTGTCAGCGAAAAAGGGATTTTTTTTTAAAAGTAGAAACTTCGAAAATCTTTGAACATTTGATTTGCATTCACCGAAATGATTTTTAGCCCACCAAACAAAATTTGGATGGGCTATTCCTATCACTTTTTGGACGCAGTGGTTAGTCAAGAAAATATATTATTGCCATTCATAGTATTTAATCAAAATGTCACATAAATGAAAAAATGTCATCTAGACAAGCTTGTTTGTCATACATAGATCTGTTTAACTTATAAAAAGTGGAACATTATAAAGAGAAGTTGTTACCTCCCATCCACCATTCAAGTTATTTGTATCTTCAATAATTAATTCGGGACGCCCACCAACACCAGTCATACTAATAATGTAATAGATACAAAATATTAAATATAATGTCAATGTCCATTAAGTAAAATATTTGCTACATATTTAATAGGCTAGTATACATAAGTTTGCTGCATTGGCATTACTGTACTGCCTCGATTAAGCGCCTGAGTGCCTATTTAATTCTCAAACTTTTAGGAGGAGCGCTTAATCGAGTGAGGCGTGCAATTCAAATGCAACACTTCTACTTTCATCTTTATTCAATTTTATATTATGTACTAGATGACAGCATATTACAATAAACATCAATCAATTTCATCATTAGTCGTCTTAATCTTCATCCAGCAAGAACTTAATGCTATTGGATAGAAACAAAATAAAAGGATTGGTAAAAGTGCCTGAATATAATTAATATGAGAAATAGATAGAATGAAATTACAAGGTTAGAAATTTAATATTTTGTCACATTTCAAAGGAGGTGGGTGTTTATTTGAGGAGGAAGGGGAGGGGGGACTTATTAATGTTCCGGCTTTAAAGGGGCACTTTTTTAAGCGGAGGTGCATAATGTATTGCAATCAAAATTTCATGACTAGCGTGAAATAATTGTTGATGATTGGCATTGCTTGTCACCTTGCTTTGCTTTGTTTTATCTGGAAAGTACACACTAAGCACAGTTTTCAAACTAAAAGAGCTGTGTTCAAAATAAGAATAAAATCACCGTGGAGGAAAGATTTTTGAACATAGTTTAGCCTGAAACAATGCTCAAAGTTCACTCCTCCTCAGTGATTATTTGCTCTTATTTCGACCACTGTGAGATTATTAGAAATTATATTTGTTGCACCTTCGAAACAATCCATATGAATGTGTTATTTGATACTTCTGAGCATACGCATGCCAGTCATGCACAACAGGCCATAAATTGTTTTGTGATTCTCTATCAATATTAGTCAATGGTACCTGTGCAAGGAAAGGGTTGAAATAGGTATACTTATAAAAGTTGAAAGGTAAGAACTCAGTCAACTGAGGTCAGAGGTGTCACGAAAGATTTTCTTTAATGCAGCTGCTATCACGGGTGTTCAAATTTGCCTCTTACTCCAACTTGCTGGTACTCAACCTATCAACCACGTATGGATAGAAGGTTGAGTAAACTATAGCACCTACACCGGAAATATCGGAACACTTTAATGACGTTGTAACATTTTAAGCACTATACTACAGTGGCTATAATCATACCTTCAGGCTATAAAACATACAATACTTGTTTCACAGTAAAATGTATCTGTTTTATAGCAAAACAAGAGATGTTTTATGGTAAAACAAAAGACATTGCTATTCAAAGGCTTTTTTTTAGTCACAAAACTAAAATAACTGATTAGGTTTGCATGTCATACCTCAGTGGGCAAAAAACCTGTTCAAAGTCCACAGTAATGACGCTAGAACGCCGTTCTAGCATCTCTACTGCAGACTTAGAACTTGTTTTTCCCTACGGGGACTTAAGGGTAAAATAAAATTTATTGACTTTTCTAGGAACATTTTGGTGTATTGATGGATGTTATAGTATACACAAGCATTTCTTTTAATATAGGTTTCTAATTCAGACTCAATTATGAACTATTTGATTACTAACTAAATATTAAGAATAACAAAATGTCTGTAACTGCAATTATGTGAGTTAAGGACTGACAGAACTTCATCGATGATCTTGCAATTGATTGGTTTCTTTCAAACAAAGGAACCAATCAATCACAAGATCATTATTAACGGTTAAATTAGATGTAAAAAACACAACTTAAAATTTTAAGCATAAGCTTTTTAGTTTGTTAAACCATCTTTTGTGCTACAAATTGTAGATGTTCAATGAAACGAAAAGCTTGTGCTTAAAATTTTACGATGTTGTGTTCTTTATTGCAAGATTAATCCCATCTGGCAAAAAACTGTTCAAAGCCAGCAAAATAACGTTAGAACAACGTTCAAAGAACTTGCCAAGTAAAGATTCAGAACTCTTCCTTGACTAATATTAAAATTTAAAAGTTATCTTACCAAACTTATACAAAACAACCATACAGTAATACCTGAAAAACAAATTGTTTTACAAAATTGCCAAATCTTTGCAAAAACAGTGGATGATGATATTGAACTGAAATGAAATAAACAAAATTCTAATTCAGATTATTTTCAATATTACAAATCAGTGGAGCGATTTTTGAGCATAGCTTCAGGAGGCTCATATATCACTTTTCCACAGGGATTATTTAATTTTGAGGGCTGCAAATACAAAGCAGCTTCTAGTAAAACACGACACTGCATTAATGGTCTGATGCACATAATTATTAACAGGGTGGAGGTCCCCTCAATCGATCAAGCTGATTTGTTTATTTTTTGTTGTTATAATATGTGGAATGTAGGAGAAGACTTATACTGAGAACCTAAAGCGATGAAATAAATGATGACCTTTTGAAAAGCGATGATCTTTAAAAAGAGATGAGTCTTATCGTGCAGTGGGAACACAGCTTAAAGAATTGAATGATAACTATTGTAGGCTAAACCTTACTTGTAACATGTAACAATTATTTGACAACATAGACTGATACTGCCAAGAACAATAGAAAATTGTGTTGTTTTATTCACAGCTGTTAAGAAGTCAGCCTTGCTGAATGCTATAAAAGAAAATCACTTAAATACATAGTGATTGAGTAAAAAGTAAATAATTATTGTGGAGGAGTGATTTTGAGCATGATTCAGGCTACAAAGCCTGAAACTATGTTCAAAAATCCTTCCTCCACAGTGATTATTCTACATGAATATTCCATAAACAGGGATCGTTATGAGAATTTAGTCGACAATGCTTGGAATGAGAGCAAATAATCACTGTGGAGGAGTGAATTATGAACATAGTCACTGTGATTATTTTGCTCTTTTTTCCAGCATATACAAAATAAGAAGAATCTTAAACAATTTTATTTTCGTAAAACAAAGAAAACGAGGCATTTGTTGCTCAAAGTAGAACTTGTTACAATACAATAACTTCTTTTGTGCAGAACTATACAAAAATTACACTATACATTCAAGCTTTTACCATTATTTTGAAAATTTGTAGAACAAGCTTACCTATATCAGATTGAATCACAAAGCCATCTACAAATCGTAGATTGAAATATTTCTTAGTCCAGTATATGCACGACAATACAACAAACCAAAATACAAATGTTGAAAGAACACTCTTTAGTCTTGATGGGACACTATCATCTTTTTTATGATGGATGAGAATATCTAGTAAATCAAAAATAACTAACATTTACCCTCACTGTACAGCATCTCAAAGGAAATTTGTGCAGAGCAGAAGAGTGTTAAGTCAACAATCAATCAACTGTATTTGTTTCTTCATTACGAAGAAATCAAGCAATTCCAAGTTTGTTGGCATTACATCCTTCTTTGCATTTTAATTCAACTAAATCAATCTGAATTTAGATTCTTTATATCTACGGAAAAAGTAATTTTTAAGACATCCCTTTTTTTATCCATAAGTGTTAAGGCAGATTTTGTGCAGTTAAGTGCAGAGTCAATACTAACATATTTGATCGGTTATGATTTAATTTGTTTGCTGCCCCTTCTTTACAGACACAATATAGATCACCATCACAACATCGTGCACGTACTTAGAGCATAAAGCGGATGGAAGAAGATATAAAAAAAGTTTTGATATTATTGTGGCTACTTACATTAGTTTTGAAAGAACATTGTACTGTGTGGTAAGTGTGAAACTCAGGTCCAGTGTTTAAAAAAGGAGAAAATAATCACTGAGGAATCTAATTCTATAGCATAGCTTCAGGCTCACTGAGGCTTTATATTCAGCGGTTGAAATAATGAGAAAATAATCACTGTGGAGTCTAATTCTATAGCATAGCTTCAGGATCACTGAGGCTTTATATTCAGTGGTTGAAATAATAGCACGCATGGGTAAGGTAAGGAAATAATAGCAAACAACCACTGCATGGGAGGGGATATGAGAGTTAATTCAGGTGCTTCAGGCTTTGTAGCCTGAATCTATACTTACTCCTATGCAGTAATTATTTGCTTTTATTTCAACTATTGATGTCAAACATTGACTAAGGATTGCACACTTACACTTTTTCACAAATCGTGGTGAAATATTTTCAATGTATTGATCATCCAGAAGTGAAATACATAAAGTAAGCGTGAGAAGGTTGAAGAAGTTATAATTTCCAGTTAAAATAATCAGCAACTGCAACAAAACCTATGATTGAAAGCTTAGTCAGGACTCTGAATTCACGTCGGCATTCTCTGTGGGGGAGCATTGTTGTTGACTAATTTGCAGCCTGACATAAATTCAGTGCAAATTAAGTCGTGGAAATAAGAGCAAATAATCACTGGAGAGAAGTGATTATTAAGCATAGCTTCAGGCTCCAAAGCTAATGCTATTCTAGAGCTACCCATCACTCCTCCACAGTGATTATTTGCTCTTATTTGGTGTACAATTATTAATAAAACAATAAATTAAAAAAACGTTTTCAGAAAAAATGTACATTTGAGAAGAAAAGTCTAGCTATGTAACTCAGCAGGCATGATGACCTGCATAAAAAGATCTTTAAATATTGTTGTTTATGTCTAGTGCTGGAAGGACATTTGGTCTTAGCGCATAGAAACATACCTGTGAGTAGAAGGAAAATAACTTTAAAGATCGCACAGGAGAGAAAAACAAAAATGGTATCCCAATCTCAATAACATAACTAAATTAAATAAGATACAGACAATATTTAAATTAATCCTTCATATAAGAGCTCATAAGACATTTTGGGTCACAGAACTGTAAAAGGATCATGATTTTATTTGGGCGTTTTCTTAAATGACCATATTAGGTGTTTAAAACAATCTTAATTCATACTGTAATGATCTTATGCCGGTGTTACTTAAATGACCTTATTCGGGTGTTAATTAATTGACCTTATTTCGGATGTCTACTTAAAGAAAATCTAAAAAACAAACTTAACTGAATACCTTACTCGTATTTACCCTGCTGTCCTGAATAAGAAGGAAAGGCCATCACAGCTTTAGATAACAAAAAAATGTTAAATTTTTTTTTGATCAAAGGTATGGTATTGAAGGTAGCCCATCCGACAAAAAGAAAATTAAACCTAAGCACATAAATATGATTTACATACACATATTATATTTAACTTTTAGGTATAACTTTTTATTAAATGTGGTCAAAGTCTCATCGAAATCAGTATTTGTAAAAATAATTCTAAGTCAAAATAAGCTATGGTCAGAGTCTCAAAATCAAATATTTAACCATTGAGTGTAACCTTTCACCTAACCTTTTACTGAATGTGGTCAAAACCTCATAGAAATCAAATTTTAAAGTCTACACTTTTGAAAAAATCCCTTTTTTGTAGATACCCGGTCCCAAATTGACAAAATCGTAAAAGATTTGGCCAGCGGTCTCATAATATTGCCTGGAATGCCATAACCAGATTTTAGGAAAGTACCATTGCCCAGAATGCTATAACCAAATTTTAGGATGGTACCACGCTGCAATTTGGACCCTTTTTATCCAAAACTCAGGATCAAGATCTACATTATCTCTACAAATGCTGGTACCAAATTTCAATATGCTAGCACTTCGGGAACATGGTCTATCAAAAACAGTAGGCCGCCATATGTGCAAAGTGGTAGAAATAGCCCATCCAAACTTTGTTTGGTGGGCTAAAAATTATTGCAATTTTCATCTTTTAACTCCAGGAGGTGGGCGACACAACCAATAGTTGTCATGGTTACCAGATTTCATAAAATTACTTACGTTGCTACCACACTTAGCCTGTGAAGCCAGTCAGGTAACTGATGAGCATACCAAGCTAGTGGTGTTGGTATACACTAAAAATACAAAGAGGATATAGATACACCAAATGTAAAACAACACACTTTTTTATAAGAAAACCATTTTTATGAAAACTAACCTCAAATCAGCTAAACAATAAGCAGCCCTCGAAATTCACTATGGCAAACATCTGTAGAGGAGTGCGTTTGAACATAAATTTAAGCCAATCCAGCTGAAAATAACGTTCAAGGTGATTGCCATAGGGAATTTCAAGGACTAATTAGAAACATTAAAAAACACTCCAGATTCAAATTAATACTCAGAAGGAAAATGTGTGTGTGTGATGGAGTAAAACATATCATTGCAGTGTCTACTTCCTTAATGATGTGACAGTCTCCATTGTATGATATGACGCAAACATTAAATCTGATATAGGGCTGAAAATAAGAAATACTCAGCCTGGACGAAGCTTCTTATAAAGTATGCAATTAAACTAAACCACAAGTGTTCACTATAGATAACAAGTAAGTGAAGTCGGAAGCGACATAAAGGCTCCTTATTTTCATTACTTTCTACCACCAGGAAATATCTAATATCAAGTTGATCTGTTACATCAGTATGTTGGTAAAAATATGTATCAATGAAAGTTAGTAGACATGCTAGCTAACCTTAGGATTCATCTCATCATGATTAAGCACTGGTTAAACGAACGCAACATTTGATGCAATAGAAATGTTGCATTTGTTTAGCCTAGCTACAATATTGTTGTATGTTGTTACAACATTTTTGAATATACATACAGCCTTTTGCTCCATGTATGTTTAATGCAACACCCATTGGATTGAATATTGCATTAGGGGTGGCTAAACAAACACGACAATAACTGTGTTCTTTTGCAGCAATTTTGCATGAAATGTTGCATTTGTTTAGCCGGTGCTTTAAAGATATTCAGAGTCTAATACCAAACAGAAACAGAGATGCCGTTTAAGATCAATCGCTTAGGTAAATATCATATCATCAGTAACTTATACCTGTGATTCGTAGTGCCAGTTCAATGCTGTTAAACCCCACCATGTTGGACACATACTTGTTAATTTCACTACTCCTGATGCAAACATTAAACGAAAGAGCAACCATTTGATAAGCCAAAATGAAAGATTACGATGTGGACTATAAAGATGAAATAAAAGTAAATAATTACAGTGGAGGCAGGATATTTGAGCATAGTTTCAGGCAAGTTTCACTCAAAAATCTCTCGTCCACAGTGATTATGTATTGTTGAAATAATCACTGTGAAGAATTGTTTTTTTTCAGGCTATAAAGTCTGAAGCATTGCTCAAAATTCACTCCTCCGCAGTGATTAAATTGCTGTTATTTTGACTAGCGCTGCAAAATATTAATCTGGAAATAAACCCCTCAGCGTGAAAATAACAGTTCAAGATCACTTGTAAAGATAATGCTCATAAATCACTCCTCCATAGTGATTATTTACTCTTATCTCAACCACTGTGCTTTATTCTTTCTTCATGATGGTGGCGAATTTAATGCTGCGTCTGATTTTTTTAGTGGATGTAAACAAATCACATTAAATTTTGTATCATTTTAGCAATTTCTAAAGCAATGCTTTTCGTGATAAATTCAACAATGCTTTTGATTTCTGAAATCTATCAAGACTTTACTGATCTTATTTAAAATGTTTTGGAGCACAGTGACAGGGGTATCAAAAAGCTGACACTATGGAGCCTTTCAAGACTGCAAAAAATAATAATATTGATAATAGTGCAAACATTCTGATACTTTCGCACATTTAAATCATCATGATCTCCAGGCTTTTCAAAATTCCTTTCGCGGCATCTGGAAAGTAGTCCTGTTCCACCATGTTTTAAACAAGCTCTCTATCATGGTCTCGATTTGTTTTATTCAGGAAGCAAATTTAAGCAACACTAAAATGAAGCAGCTTAACGCAGTGTCAATAAAAAAGCATTAAATATTAAAGTATTAAATATTACTTCGCTCATCCAAAATAAGTATTCAATAGCTGAAATGTCATCCAAACAAAATTCTGAAGCGTCCCAGTAGGCAAAATCTTGTTCAAAGTCTGCAGTAAAGAAGTAAGTAAAGACATTGTTCTAGAATCTTTACTGCAGACTTTGAACAAGTTTTTGCCCACAGAGATTGTTCAAATCCTCTTTATAGTGATTATTTTATTCTAATTTTGAGCCTGAATGATTTTGGTCTACTACAGACAGACTACTCATACAATTCCACTTTGTATTACCTACCTCGCTAGTGCATAATTTGACATGAATAGTGGAGCAATAACGATTGTCAAGAAACCAGTCTCTAATAACAGAATATCCCTGATGAAAAAAACATATTTTTATTATTTATTATTAACTGCCAGTCAACACTGTGAAGGAGAGATTTTTCAGTATATTTTTAACTGATTTAGTTAAAAATATTCTGAAAAATCTCCTCCACATTGATCAATGGCAGTTATCATAATCCCTGTTATTTTTATATTTATTGTCATTAGCCATTGTCATAATCCACTGATTGTGGGTGACCTTCCTCTAATTACAGAAATACTAAGTCAATTTGGCTAATTCAAAACTTTAGTATCACTTGCCTGGAAAGCTGTTGTATCTCTCTTCTTTCCAGTAGCAGTCTATTGGAAAAGGGACCTACTCTACTACATACTACTAGTATGACAATAACAAAAAAAATACAAGTAATATCTATGCAATTCATTTGTACATTTGCTTATTATACTTTTAAACCTTTTGCTTACTTACATTAAAGGAAGAAATTTTTACGAAAAGTAACGTTTTCAAATTTCGCAAATTTTGGGAATATTTGCAAAAATAAATTTCTCGCAAAAAAATTGTTTATAGCCAATTAGTGAAATTAAATTCTTGTGAAAATTCTGTTATCTGACGATTTGCAAAATTAAATTCTCGAACAAAAATATATTTACGACATTTAAATTTTACCGATTTTCCATTACACCCTTTTTTTAATCAACTCAGAAAGCCTCCATGTGGGTTAACATAGTTCATTAGACATTCTTTGCAATTCCAACCATATTCCTATTCCCAAATGGTGAAAACTGAGCTCACTATTCCAAATGTCAAAAAATAGCCTGGTGGACAGAACTTTTTCCGCAGAGAATTTCAGGTAGACTTGTACCATTTCCAGGCCATTGTAATCTACTAGGGATTTTATTAAACATCAATAGTTTGTGTATTGATGAATGTGTCACTCTTGTCAATTCAGTGATGTTTATGTTGGCTATAAAACCATATAAATTGAAAGACAAATAAACTTATTTTTAGCATAGAAAATCTTTCATTGAGGATTTTCTTTGACTTTTCTTATGATTCGGTGCATTTTGTGTAATATTTGAATTTTTTACTATTCCTATTATGACACACATATCAGTGGTATTGTTTACCAGTGTAGTCGGAAGAGCATCATGTTGCTTCATATACACATAATTTGGAAAATCAGTTAAAATCTATCAACTTCTAGTGTACAAAAAATCTCTTTCAATATAACCATGCTCATTAAACAGATTTGATTGAACAAACATAGGATAGAGTTCCACATTAATTAGATCTTTATCACCATCCATATAGACAATCAACAGTATTCTCTCTACCATAAATATATTTTGTGCAAATAAAACAATAGTCATTGTCATCTAGTAATAGTCATCTAACTAAGCTAGTACTTCGATCAAGCATAAGTGCCGTCATCGCATCTACAGTATTATGTTGGCTGTTACATACGTCAAACAAAAACGTTCCAACCTTTCCTGGTCTATTCTTATTTAACTAGTTACTATTCAAAATAATATTTCATAAGCTTAAGTAATGGGTTAAAGCTCTTTTGTTTATGGATTCATTTTGTTTGTTTATACATACTGAATATAAACCTACTGCATAAACATCTACATAATCTTCAATGATTCTTGGTTGAGAATAAACAGTAAGAGAATACAGAATGAAATTTAATGGTGTAATTTCAGGAGCTTTGGAAAACATCGCCTTTGCTCGGAAAGTTCATTCAGTATTTTAGCTGAACAATGATATTGATGCACGATTGAAAAGCAAATGCTTTCCTTGTTTATTTTGTTGAAGTATTATTTAGATTATTTATTTATTATTTATTATTTATTTTTTAATAACAAACACATAACACAGAAAGTATAAAATAAACTCCCCGCCCACTCCACAAATTATTGCAATAACTATATGAAAGTGGTTCGTGGATTTAAAATGCCGGGAGGTACCTGTGAATTAAATCGGCTAATGTAAAGAACACTCTTAGAATAAATTATATCCAAGTTGTTATATCCCTTTCTCGTTATGTTTTTTACTTTCCATGTATCAAATTTTTATTTCTTCATTAATTCATCACATCACATACATGTTGTTTGTATTTAAAGTTAATTTCAAACCGGTGCAAGAGGGTTTTTTTCAGGATTTTTAGCTACCTCCTTTCCTATAAAGAATTAGTTTAATAAACTACCTACTCTAAAATTAACAATTGCTCTTGGGAAGTCTTCCTGAAAGCAGTGGGAGGATTCACAGATATGAGTTCTCCGACATGAACTAACTTCACTATACCGCTCTCGTGATCAGAAAAGTGCATGGCATCCATCTCTACTTGGGTTCATCTTTATACGCATCTACTTTTTCATATTCCTCATCACTAATGTCAAATGAGTTTTCTTCAGAAAATCTTTTATACGATTATGATATCTCTGATTTACAGCTGTTTTCCATTGCTTTCTACTTAGTTTAAACTCTACGAGTTTATTGCTGTATTAGTAATGTCATTGTCCTTAAAGAACCGTGTTGAGAATTGGTGAGAAAATTGCAGAACTTTTTCGCGTATTTTTTTTTCGAACAAAAGAAATATCATACTATTAAAAAGTATGTGTACCTTTAAACGTACGATCGTGCTTTTCATAGTGAAAAAGTACGATAAGTATCTACGATAGCATTTTTTGATTACTTTTGCAGTAGATTCCTATTTCCATTAGACTGCTACAAATCAACACGTCCACCCAAAGCAACAGTGAAACTGAGTTAAGTTCACCAAGGGTTAATTGACCGTCAAGTTTCAATTCCGTTAAAAGTTACTATTACTACTAAGAAGTAGATTGGACTATACAACATCCGTCCCCCATATTACACCCATATACACAAGTTATTATCAACTGATAGTTACTTCATAATACAAGTCTCAAAATAACTGTGGAGGAGAGTTTTGAAGTACAGTTCTCAACTTCAAAGTTGAATACTGCAATCTAAAATACACAATACACTCTTCCACGGGTGATGTCGGACAGTTATTTTAATGCTTGCATATGAATATTTGTTTTTACTTACCATTGAAACCAGAGAAATGTTTGACCAACCTATACAACATGAAAATAATATATTTTCATAAGGACAGGTTTTCGAGTAACTGTACCATGTCTCAATGGTTTAAAGCCAGCAGTAAAGATGCTGAAATATTGTCGAACTACATCAAACGAGTATCTTTACTGTGGACTATAAACAGGTTTTTTCCCACTGGGGTAAGGAGTTTGTTAGTATTACTACAAAACCCTGTAAATTGTACCAGTGCTCTAAATAAGAGCAAATAATCACTGTGGTGGAGAGGTTTCTGAGCACAGATTCAGGCTCCATTGTTATGCTCAAATATCGCTTCTACACAGTGACTATTTGCTCTTGTTTTAATCACTGTTGTACTGAGTTTGTTACTTGTTCTTACAACATTTCCTTACATGTTATTAGCCTCCAAATAACTGTTGGACATCACCTGTGGAGGATTATTTTTGAGTTAAAACTGTACTCAAAAACACTCCTCCACAGGTGTTATGCAACAGTAATTTAAAGGCTTGATCTTACTTTATACTGGCTGGTATTTACTATTCTACAATGCTTAAAATAAGACAAATAATAACTGTGGAGAATTGATTTTTGTGCATAGCTTTAGATTTTATAGCCTGGAGCAAAGCTCAAAGAGCTCTTCACCACAGTGATTATTATCTGCTCTTATTTAAAACACTAAATTTCCCGCCAAATTCATTTTGATCACTGTCCAACATGATCCAACATGTGTTAGTCAGATTTTTGTTTGACAAAGTCAAAATAATTTTTAATTTTCAAAATTTAAAAATCCAAAATATGGCGTTTTTAGTGGGCAGCATAAAAATTTGTGAAAATGTCAACAATTATGAAGCGCCTTACCTGAAACACAGAGAAATACAATATCCATAGGAACAGAAACACAATTCGATTTCTAAACCAATGGGAAATTAGCACACAGAGCGATAAGAATGTGCCAAGTAAACAAATCAACTCCATTCCAGTCTCAACATCTAAACCAAGGTATGGACTCAACCAAAGTATAGTAAACTTATGTTGGAACTTTGAAAGCAGAGATTGTGTTCCTAAACAAAATAATTCTCGGTCATAACATAAACTTCCTGTTGCAGGATAGCGTGGAACTTCTTTCTCTTTATATGAAATATTTAATATCATATCCTCAGTTCGTGCACTATTTTGACCACCGCATCTCATTTCTACTTATTTTCCTATCATAATTTTTTCTCAATGTTGAATAATGATGTCCAATCATAAACATTTCTGGCCAACCTCTTCTCAGAATATTTTACAAAGGCAGATGTGTCTCCAATCAATTTCATGTCACCAGTCAATCTTCTCACGCAAGATACTCACAACTTATACCAATCAATATTCTACATTCTCCTCTTGAGTGTCAAATAAGTGTATTGTATTGTCAACAAATGCATGATTGATTTTAGTTTTAATAGAATGATGTAATCATTGTTTCACTGCAGACTAGCACTTATTATTTTAACTTTGAAACTCAATCTCTAAACAGTGACTTGGTGTGGGCATCCCGACAAAGATTGTGTAGGATTCAAAATCCTTTTCAAATCAATTTTTCAAAGAAAACAATATTAAAATTATTTGTGGTGGGGCAACAATGCCATAGAAACTCAATATTTTGATGGGTAAAACAAGAGACATATGTATGTCAATTATATCCAAAAACACTTGTTTTATCTCCTTTCAATTAGTATGTTAGTTTTAATGAAGGAACAATACCTGTAGTACATATCTCACAACTTAATTTACAATGTTTTAACATCCACGATGGATTGTTGTCACATTCTCCTTCAGATGCCCACTGACGACATTTCTCCTGACTATCACCACAAGTTTCTATTAATGGCAAGAAGAGGAATAACATCAATTTTTCTTATTACAGGGCTCAAAATAACAGCCGGTCATCACTGTGGAGGAGAGATTTTTCAGAATATTTTCAGCCAACTTGGCTATTTCTTGGTTATTTCGAGCCCTGTTATTATACCTATCGGTGAATACTGTAAGGTTCTTCCCACTAGTCCCATCAGATGCTGAACAGATATTACTGATTATTTCTTCGTCAATAATACATCGTGTGTCAGAACAACCTCTATGAAATAAATTGATGGTTAGTAAATTGAGATGCCAAGAATTAAAAACAAAATAAAATATCACATAATACAAATTTATGGGGTAAAATGCACAGAGTATTATTATTTGAATAAATGCAAAGTTTACAGAATGAATTGGAAAATGGACTTGTTTCTGCTATTATAAATATTCAATAACCCAATGACAAAACATTTTTGAATGGATTGCAGAAACTTAAATGTCTATGGACAGATATAAATAATTATACATAAATTTTATTGTAAAAAGAAAACAAGAATAGGTGACATAAGAAAAATTGTTTTCTCAAATAAGCACACCTTATTCAGCATGTGCACTTATTAGAGAGAACTTGTGATTTCAAAAACTTGAGATTTAGGGGTGCACTTATTTGAGATGTGCATTTCGAGTGTGTACAATCCACATAAATACGGAATGTAATGGAGCCATCTGAGACTGTATTACACATGCAGATACTCATGCAGGAAATGCATATATTGAAGGTAGTGTGCTTTATAAGTACGAATTGGCAATTGGAAATCCACTACAGCTATTTAGAAACACCTGATCCATAAGTAGGCAAACTTCTTTGATATGTAGACAAACCTTTGCGTTTTAGTTTGAGCTGATCTCAGTAAAACAGTTCCTTGCTGTTTATTTCTCCATACAGCAACAGGAAAACAACCATTACTAAGATAATAAAACAAAGCAGTGAGAGATTTCTTCAAGGATCGATATCGTCAGATTTAATCTTGCAATCCAGTTCTGTTACTGACATTTTAATCCATGCTAAATCTCTCAAAAATAATTACTGTATGCTCGAGTTGATTTCTTACTCCTATTTCGATAGCTACCTCTACAGTATCAAAAGAAAGTCACAACACAATTCGCTACAGTATCATTTTATTCTAGAACAAGTTATAATTTACCAATGAAATTCCGACCATACTTTCAGTTTCCCAGGAGTCAAACTCGCTCTAGGTACAACCACTTTCAAAGGATATGAAGCACAAAGTAATTGCTCTGAAATGGAAATAATATCAGAAAAAATAGTCTCAGTTCAAAAACAGGCATATATATATTAGTGATTAGTATGCTTCATTCATTGGAGTGTCCTGGGTTCAATTCCTAGAAGATGGTTGACTCCACCCATATGTAGTTAAAAAAAGGAATATATACTGGAGCATACTGAGATAGGAGTAAACTTGTTTGTGGAAAAGAGTGGTGCCTTCCCCTACCATAGTGGTAGAAGTTAATGAAAGAGGAACCTTTCGAATAGTCTGACTGCAGTTGACTGATATACTTAATTAATTATTTACTTATTGATTCAATAGATTTACAGGTTGATATTCACTCGATAGAAAATTCGCTGTGAATGTCAAAAGAAAACATTCCATTGGTAGAATTTGCCGTCACACCATGCGAGACTTTTACTTCTACCAATGGAATGTCTTCTTTTGGCTTGCACAGTACATTTTACGCCACCTTAAAGGAGCAAAGATTAGATAGATTTTGCTAAAATAAACCTTAATGAAGTTGAAATAAATTAGCTAAGGAATTGTGTATTATTACCTGTTACTTTCCATTCACTGGATGCTGTTGTATCAAGTCTGCTTACTTCATCTAAATAACAAGAAACACACAGCAATATTAACTTAATGAGGTTTGAATTATTACTGTACTATAATGGCAGATCAGGTGACATCACTTTCAACCAATGTAATTACTTAATTTAGAATTCGTGTGAATGAATTCACCTAGTGGAGATCCGTCTTAAAGCACAATAAGAAAAGGTGTGAGTTTGTTTATCAACATGGTGATATTGCAGATTGTTCTGCAATACCTATCAATATTGACAAAGTTATCTAGTGCATTTATTTGCATGCAATTATTCACAATTCAAACATCACTAAACCCACAGTGATCATTTGATCTTTTCGAACACTCCGTATTATTTGTAAACTTATTCAAAAAGATCAAAAATGATCACTGTGGACTAGTGATTGATCTTTTGCAACGAGTTCAAATAAATAATTAATACAAATTTTAAGTAAAAATAATAAAATTGACGAAAATTCCATTTATAAACAAACAAAAAGTTACAGTGCAACAAATTGGACAAAGCACACCGATCCAATTTTCTGTGTTTGAAAATTCTCAAACCTCAAAATATTGAACTAATGAATAAATGCTTGAAAAATAAGACTGAGTTTGCATTTTACATAAATATCAAAAATACGTATTTACTACTGTTATAAAATGTTGATTTCTCAACAATTGGGCTGAACATTAGAATACCTATTTGCTACTAAAGAGTAATATCGCACACATTTCAAATAAATCTGAAGGAAAATCAACAAATTGTGCAAGTAAATTATTTTGTTTTGTTTTTGTAAGCCAAGAGGATTATACATCGTTATTATACATCGTTTATTGGGAAACTAAAAAACTAAGCAATCTTACTTTCTAACTGATATATATTTGGTGCAGTATCATTGTTGAGAACTTTACAGTTCTTGGGAAGAATAACACCTCGTGCATACACGTAAGCAAATATTGTCGATGGATTCTAAAAATTAAATGAAAATTACACTTACTAAAAGATAAAATAATAATACTAAAATATAAAAGAAGAGTTAGTTTGACTTGATATATCAGGAAATAATAACTGTGAAGGAGTGACAATTGAGTTTCAGACCTTGTAGGCTAAACCTATGGTCAAAATTCACTTATAATTACTTTCAATGTTTGAGATAAGAGTAAGTAATCACTGCAGAAGAGTGATTTTTGAACACAGCTTCAAGCTATAACACCTGAAGTTATGCTCAAAAATCCGTCCTCCACATTTATTATTTATTCTTATTTCGAAAACTGATTTTGCTTTTAAGCACTGACAATAACATTAATCAGTGGTTGAATAAGAGTAAACCATTACAGTAGAGGAGGCATTTTTGAGTTTAGGCTATGCTCAAACATCACCCCTCCACAGTGATTATCTGCTCTTTATTTTAACCACTGCTGATATTTCATAATTTTATCGAAGTAATTTTCTTTTCATCTTAACAATTCTACCTCTTACACTAAGAATGACCATTGCAATAGGATGAGTGCATTCAAACACTGCTTGCGTTTGTACACAGTTTTTTTACAGTTTTTAGTCAGACAGTGCAAAAACTCAGAAACACTCCTCCCCATTTGATATTCAAAAGTTATTTCAAGGTTTGTGAAGCTTCAAAATAACTGTCAGATACCACCTGTGGAGGAGTACATTTTGAGTATAGAATTCAGTTGGACAGTTGAAAACTATACTCAAACAAACACTCCTCCACAGGTGATATCCGACAGTAATTTCAAGGCATGCGATGCCTTGAAATAACTACCAGACATCATCTGTGAAGGAGTACTTTTTGAGTATTCAGCTGGAGAGAAGAATTCTATACTAAAAAACAATCCTCCATAGGTGGCATCAGACAGTTATTTTAGAGACTTGTGAATACATGGAAAAGAAGAATAGAGAATTACCTTCACTTTTGAATGTCGTAATAATCTTTTGATTAGTTCATCAGCATCATATGAACCATCATCACCAAGACATAGCTATAGTGGTTGAAATAAGAGGAAACAGTAATTTTGAGAATAGCTTCACGCTTTGTAGCCTGAAGCTATGCTCAAAAATCACTCTCCATAGTGATTATTTGCACTTATTTTGACCAATGAGATATATTATAATTATAAACACAGGTACAGTGCTAGAAAGAAGAATCAATTATCATTGTGGAGGAGCAATTTTTGAGCACAGCTCTAGGCTTTGTAACATGATAGCTATACTCAAACTTCACTCCTCCAAAGTGATTATTTCAGAATTTGGTTTATAATGGATTAGTCCACATCAGAATGGTGTAATTTAATAGTATAATGTTGTTAGACCATTTTGAATTGCAAGTCGACAATAATACATAATACAATTTGGGTTTTCAACCGTAGGGACCTGCTAAATGTAGGTTTTTCATGATTTCACTTAAGTTTTATACAAAATTAAAAAAAAGAAAAATTGGAAAGATTTTCCATGCGAATGTTTGTTAATGTACTCTATTTGAGTTATTTGAAGTAACCGATAACTCAAACTTCCATGTAATAGATATATACAAAAAATAGTTATATACAAGTCGAATAAATTGCATTACTCAGGTAAAATTACTGGAATAAAATCAAAGTCGGATGCTTTCAGACAAAAAAATCCAAAAGATTTACGTCCAAAAGTTTATTCTGGTAATGGTAATATATATACTGTAGCCATGCTAAACTGAATTGCTTTATGGCAAAAAAACTTTTGCTGGAAGGATCTTTCTTCATGAAGAATATACTTTCATGATGTTTTTTACCTGTATATATTTTGTATTGGCAAAAGTATATTATTAACTTCCCGCAAAATATATAAAACTCAGTTTACCGCAAAAGTTTATTCCCAGGAAATATCAGAAAAGTGGTGATTGCGAAAATTTATTCCTGAAAAAAAAATTAATTAGAAGCTCAAATATTTTTATTTTGACGGTGCTGTTATTGATGAATTCTTCAACAAATAAACCTATATTACCTAACATTTCCCTAAATTAGCACTATATAGAGGTAGATCCTAGGCTGCATATACAAAAGAAAGCATGCGTATATTTTTGTTAGTCAGATTTGAAAGTTAATTCCCGCGAAAAGAATAATTATGTGGTCTAAACGCAAAAGTTAGTTCCACGAAATTGTAAAAAAAAAATTAGGTCTCTACGACACTGCAAAAATTTCTTTCCACAAAGGTTTTTTCGCTTTAAAATAAGTTTTTAGCATCCTAAAAATTTGAAACAGCATCACTAATCTTATTTACTGAACAGTGGTTACGGTAGTTACAGTTAATATCCGCTTATTCGAACCCTCAAGGAAACCAGTTTTTCGTTTGAAATAGCGAATGTTCGATTATCGAACATATTTTAGGGCAAATTGAATCTCTCGGGATCAAAAAATGTGTTCGAAATAAAGGAACAAAGCCCCGCTGACGAAATGCTCCTCCCGAATGAATGCCTAAAAAAACTGTGACACTTAAAATCAGACATTTTTATATCGGCATGTAGTTTTTTAAATTCAATGTATCTCTGACAGAATTTTGTATTTGGCGGCTGAGTTTTGTTCTTTACCGAGCAGTAAAAAGGGCTGCTCCGCAGCCAAATAGACAACTGCACGAAACATTCATTTGTCATATAGCTGTGAGGGATATGTAGACAGGTAGACACGT
>JAULBZ010001981.1:0-19978 GCA_032360805.1 Neoturris breviconis
ATATCTATAAGTATTGCCTAGGCATATATTTTATAGAAAATGTATAAAAAAGTTGCTATTATGCCTTACTATTCCCCGTTTTTGGTGCCCAAAAATAACATGTTAACCTTTTAGAAACGCCATTTTGTCTTCCTTTTTGAGCGCGGATTGTTTTGGTCGAGCTGCGCATGTGCGAATTGCTTTCCAGAATTAGAAAGCAGTGTTCTGACGTCATCGAAATCATATGGAAAAATCGTCGTTTGGTTATAGACCGAGCGGAGAAGCGAAAGGCTATAAATGTAGGCTAGACTTTATAAGATCGAACCTCGACTGCCAGATACAAAACGCTGCTGGACATTTAGATACTTTGAATAGAAAAACTTTATCTTGTCTCTGATTTTAAGAAAATTGTGTTCGGGAAAACAAAACACAAGCAAAAATATTAGTTACTTTAAAGGCACAAACTTTTGCAAGAAGAAACTTTCGCAACTTTCGAGATTTTTCAGCATTTTAAATAATTCAAAACTATGTCGCGAAAGTTGATGACATTTGGCATTTGGAAGAAAACATATATATTGTTAACCATGTAAAAAAAAAATTCGTAGTAACTTTAAGTTCTCGCAAAGTTTTATGATTGCAAAATCTTTTGAATCGGCCCGTGTATATTGTGTGAGAATATTCATTATGTGTTCTTAGTAACAAGACTTATTCATTGAAGAATTCATCAATAATATCAATAAAAAATGTTTGGGCTGTTAATTTTTTTTTTGTCAATATATTTTTGCGGTAACTACTTTTCGGATATTTTGTAAGAATAAAATTTTGTGGTAAACTGAGTTTTAGATATTTCGCAGAAACTTATATGCATCTGCGAAAATAGGTAAAAATCACCATGAAAGTTTGTTCCCAGCGAAAGTTTCTTCCCTTAAACAGTTTGTTAGTTTTAATGTGATACACCGTCTTCCCATATTGGCGGTTGTATTCTAGAACTGCTGCAAATTGAAATGTATGTATATAGATTATGTGTATATTATTATGGGTTATTATTAAAATGTATAATACTAGAATTTCATCCTCGGACTTTTTTGGCCTGTGTATGCCCGCTGCCTTTTATTCCCGAACCACTAATGCTTGTGACATGAAATTTGGTACACTTATTAGAACAATCCAATACAAATACTTTGACACCAAAAAATTAACTTAGTGACCTCACTAGTATCTGTTATGACATCATCAGCAACATTAGATTTGTGGTCTGTAAAATGTAATATCTGGTCTGTAAAATGTGAAATCAAGTCTGTAATTTTCAACATTTTCATTTATTCTTTCTATAAATAGTATTTACCTGTTGAAAATATAACCTAGGAACAACAGAGACTGTTTTATCAAACTGTTGTAATTTCAAAAAAATTACCCCTTATTCAGAATTAAGTTACCCCCAGAAAAATAACGTAAATATCCAAATTTATTTCATAATTCTAATCCCTAATAAAAGTTAAGAAAAGTCACAAAATTTCAATACCATACCACTAACACAAAAAAAGTTATCGCAAAACGAAAATGGTGTCGGCACTTTTGTGGGCATTTAGGTGTAGAGGGAAAATAAATGATGGTCATTCCATAATCTGTTCGTATTTACCAAAATAGAACTTCTTCAGAGGACGAAATTGTGCAGCAGAAAGGATATAAACAGTCAATATAAATAGTCAAAATTTATTTGGTATCTAAAATTAAGAATTTGGATTTGGAAAATCTTGCGCAGATCTGGTCTGTAAGATATTACGGTCTCGGGTCTCAGTTACAAATACGGTCCTGGGTCTCAGGTCTCACCTTCAACCCCCGGGTCTTACTTTTCCAACAACCCACTACAGCACATGTACAGTACTTAATCTTTCAATGTCATATTCATCCGTTGTTTCTGATCAGCTATCACAGTGGATAAAAACTTGTTCAATGTTTGCAGTAAAATCTTCGACGTAGTTCTAGCGTCTTTACTGACGACCTTGAACAAGTTTTGGCTCACTGCTATGTGAGAAATATAAATGAATACAAGCAGTTACCTGCATCCTGCTGTATAATTTTCTATTTGCAGCTTTGACATACTGTTTTTGACTTGTTAAGTGTTAATGTTGTTGTTTATACCGGCAGATTTCCACATTTACGTGCGCTAGGTTTAACTTTCCCTCGGTTTGGCGTTTATTTTGGGATAACTAAATGGTGCATAACTTTTTAAATATAAGTAATATCATGCTCCAATTTTCTGACTTTTCCTAACTTTTAGAAACTTTTAAGAAAAAATATCCCTAAAAAAAATTAAAAATAATATGCTCTTCTTCGGCATTACGATGATTTCCAAAAATGGTAGATCAAAACAAATATGCGAATATTTTTTTATTTTCTTTAATATGATATATGATACACTGTTGGATTCAAATTTATATGCTGAATCTGTTTCTGATGTTTATTCTACATATAAAGTTACTAGTGACAAGTTGTACTCGTTATACTTAAAAATGAATTTTCATATCCAAGATAAGCTATGACGTCATAAATATGAAATAATAGGGCACCTGCTAATTACCTTTATGCTAAAATGTAGTTTAATGCAGCCGTACAGATTTTATGGAGGGGAGGGTTCTCAGAGCCCTAATAGCGTTAATAACATGTTCGAATAAGAATAAAACATCGTTAGAGCAGATAACATGTCTTCTTGAGACAGAAAACACAGTTTACAGCATAGTCACAAGAACATTCTTGAAACTATTACAGCAGTTTAACTAAGGAGCATAACTTCTATATTACCGTAGTATCATAACTTCTATATTACCGTAGTATATTAGTTCGAATCTAAGCCTTGACCTTAACTCAGAACAGAAGGTTGTAACGTAAAGAAAGAAATAAGAATATGAGAAGCGAAGAGACGAACATCCCATAAATACGATTATGCTAACTAAAATATACTGAGAATTATATCGGATTAATAAATTACTGGTTCTTATTCAAACCTTCCCACGCAGTATTTTTAATTTCTTATAATGTTTTTTTTTTAACTTATGCATAATTTATGTGACTCGTAATATAGAAGAACATTTTTAATATTGTTTTTTTAAATCGTCAGGAAATCGGAAAACTGTATTAAATCCGGATTCAGATCTCTGTAGCTATATGAACATTTTTGTAAATAATTATTTGGAAGAGAAGGTGAATTTATGCTACTTTCTTAATTGTAATATAGAGACTTATTTAGCGCAACTTTCACTCGGGAAAATACAATAATTAAATTTACTGGTCGACAGATGGTAGCGTTTCTTTCTGTTCTTGGAACAACCTTGATTATAATTAATTCATGATATTCTGTTTTCGCTTATTTGACTTTCAGATTACTTTTGAAAATATTCTTCGTTCTAAAGCCTAGATGAATATTGTTAGTAACATATCCTGAAGGTTTCACTCCATGAGGATGCTTAATGGTGAAGATATAAGTGATTGAAGTTGTAGAAAATTAAGTGTTTTATGTTCACTGTGTGACAGCCATCTTGTTTGGCCAAACAATTTCTCTTTTAAGAGAAAAGAATTGTTCGTTTTGATCTATTTAGAATCTGAAGTTTTCTGGGTATGATCAGCGTGTGTCACTTATCAATTTGACATATATTTTGCATGTTATGGAGCGAGTGTAGAGAACATCAACAGAAATATGAACAGGTGAACATAGTTTTTTTCTAGAAAATAATATTTAGTAGCTATTTATCACTAGAGCAAGTTTTTATTTATTAAAATTTATATAGAAAATAATATATTTTTTTTTTTAAAAAAGGGAGACAAAACATTGTCATATATATACAAAATTGCGAGATAAAACCCGCCGACTAAAATCAACATCCTGACATGCTTCTTCTAAGAAAAAACAACTCTAAACGTAAGCTAAATTTCTAAATTATTCTTTCAACTATCATTGACTTTGTTTATAAGGCTAATGAACACGGTCCTGGCCCAGCGAGCAAAAACCTGTTCAAAGTCCGCAGTAAAGACACTAGAATAACGTTTGCCCCTTGGGTATCTCAAGTATTTCTGACAGTGTGTTTCCATATATGGCAATATGCCGTATAGGGAATTCTCTGTCATCTGTCATCTGGGACATAAAGGGAATTCTCTGTCATCTGGGACTCTTACATCACCCAGTGGGCATTATTTGGACAAAAAAGAATTCTTTAGTTGTCACAGGCACAGAATGCGTTGTTAAACGAACATTTCCTTTTGTATCTTTTGTCAGATTTTTTGTTTTTAGCAGTACCATAAAACAAATGAGAAACTGGAGTTCTAGCTCAAATCTTAAATTTCTTATTAAAAAAACCGTGTATTTACATTGAGTATAAGACTTCGATTTGGACCATCTGTTTAGTTTATGTTCTCTTCTTTTGGAAGTGTCGTAATTTCTCTATTTAGCCCCACCTTCCCAGTGGGGAAAAACCTGTCCGCAGTAAAAATGCTAGAACAACGTTTTCAACGTCGTTTTAGCACCTTTGCTTTTGACTTTGAACAGGTTTTTGCCCACTGGGTTATATTCAGTCATACTCTATTTTGTTCTCATCATAGCATGGATATTTGACTACTGATTATTTCTGATAATTTCTATTTTACTGCTTTATTTATTTATTGTTTTATTTATTTACTGTTTTATTTATTTATTGCTTTCCTCAATCTGCAAATGGACCGTCTTAACATGTTGCTCTAAAACAAACCTCTTTGATAGGGTTAAATCAACTAAAATTGACAAAATTCAACAAAAAATGATCTGTACAGGAGGGTGTGTTAGGTCAACGAACTTGATTGAGATGGTCCCTAAAGCAATCACTAAACATTAAACAATTACACCAAAACATTATTTAGGCCCTGTTGGGTTCAGATATTGCAATAAAATGACTTTGATTTGATAACTCTATTTCTAAACCTTTACATGAGGGAAGAATTGCTGGGGTTGATCTTTCACCAACAATGTTACGATTGGACTCCTACATAATAAGCCTATGCCTATTGCATAGCCTTTTTTGCATTTTTTAGCAAGGCGCTAAAAGTTTGAATTTCCAAAATTTCGAAATTCTGTTATTTTTATAAATCCACCTTACCTCTTGCTGCATGTGTTTTACATGAAACATTGTCAAATTCCCCTGTTGGCACCCGCGACATAACAACGTTGTTACTGCGTTATTACGACGTCGTGTGCCCTGGTCTCGACGTGTCAATAAAATTATATTTATAACAAAATGATAAAGGGATCAAATTATATGGGTCATAATCTGAGACCAGCTATTTCTATATGGGGAAATCATACCCCCTCCTATTAAATTGTGCATAACTTTTTAAATAAAAGTGATATCATGCTCAAAATTTCTGACTTTTCCTAACTTTTAATTAGAAAAAAAAATCCCAAAAGTGTTTTAAAAAATAATTTGCTCATCTTTGGCATTACAATGATTTCCAAGAAATGGTAGACCATAAAAAAAAAGAAAATGTTTTTTTACTTTCTTTAATATGACACACTGTTGGACTCAAAATTTTATGCTGATTCTGTTTCTGATGTTTATTTTACATAAAAAGATACTCGTGACAAGTCTTTGCATCAAAACATTTTACTCATACAAAAATGAATTTTCATACCCAAGATAAGCGATGACGTCATAATTATGATACAATAAGGCACCTGCTAATTATTTTTATATTAAAATGTAGTTTATACTTGAACCTTTGGTGTAAATTTGAAAGAAAAATATGCAGCCGTTCAGATTTTACGGAGGCAGGGCTCCCTCTCTAGGTTCTCGGAGCCCTAAGTAGCCTAGGCCTAATAGGGTTAATCGTATTTTTAAGAATATACTGATTTTGGACAAAATATGCTATTTCAAAATATTTGTGATGACTTCATCAGAAGAATGCTGACGTCAGCAAAAACAATTGCTGCTAGTTGTTTTCTTTTATGATTAGCCTGCCAAGCTTCACCTTTATACTATTAGCCGTTCAAAAGATATGGAGGGGGAGGGCGGGATCCGTAATTAACCGGTGTAATTAACAGGTAATGAAACGTTGTATTCGTGCAGAATTAACGATTAAAGGCGTATTTCCATTAGGTGATTCTTATCGCGCTCAATACTTTTATCGAGTTACTTTTCTATCTGAGCATGCGCATTTCTTTTATTGAGCGACATATTTAACGACGCGCTTACTCGGTTAAAAATGTCGCCCGATAAAAGTAGCTCGCGCGATAAAAATAAACTAACAGAAATCAGCCTTAAGGATTCGACATATTTAGATATAAGTAACAAAAGGACAACTCCATTGCATCACGTCATACCAAGTGGGTAAAAACTTGTTCAAAGTCCGTAGTAAAGATGCTAGAACAGCGTCGTTCGACGTTGTTCTAGTGTCTTTACTACGGACTTTGATCAAGATTTTGCCCACTGGGTAAAAGGTTCTGTAACTACAAAAAAACACAATTGCACCCAGGCTTAAGGTTGTGCTGGCGTAAAAAATGAAAAATTGTATACATTTATACATTTTTAATACTTTCATAGGTTTATTGTTGTAGAGAAAAAAAATCACCCAGAAAATTACGAAAATTCAAAAATTTGTCCCTGAGTTAGCAAAAACCTCGGAAAATCAAATTAAAATCAAACATCTGTTCGATTTCACCAGGGAGTTCACCAATATCTTTCTAACTGTATTCTTTTGTTGAACATTTTTACGCGTATTCTTTTACATACAAAGGTTCATCACAGAGTTCACCATTTAGAACACACAACTTGAAAGAATGGAGAGGACAGACATATAGCTCAATATACAGTCCATTTGGGCACACGGCGTTGTTACGACGTCCTGTGCCGGCAGGGACCCGTATGCGGAGTTACTTAAGAATGAATTCAGCACTTTTTCACATCGGGACGGACTTCGTTTGCTAGAAGGTAAGGATTTTTTTTTATATTGTAGCAGAAGAGCATGTTACCAAGGAATTCAAATAATAATAATAGTAATAGTAGTCATTGTTCAAGTTGAATTCCAATAACTTTTATTCAAAAAAAAAGTCAAGATACCGTAAAACTCCGAATATAAGCACCCCGTATATAAGTCCGCCCAAAAGGCTATCATACTAATTGTTCCATGTATATAATCCCTCTCCCGTAATAGGACCATGAGCTTTTACATGAAAAACGCTGTTTTCTTTCTAGTTTATTTTTCTGTTAATTTTCGTACGAGGCATTTGTGTTACTTTCGATCCCTGTGGGTAATAAATATACCGAAAAAGATATTAAATAAAAACTAATATTAAAAAAAAAAAATACTAAAAAAGGAATACTTTTCGTTTTAATCATGACCATATAGCTACGAATAATGGTGACGTTTTTCGAAATCACATTAAGGATAACTATCCAATAGAGCTGTAATTGAAAAAGAGAATAAAGGAAATGAGGCTAGCTTTTTAGATTTTGACATACAAATCAAAGATAAGAAATTTGAAACCATGCACTATGACAGGCATGAAAACTGTTCATTCCCTTTGTTCGATTTCTGCATGAGTTGAGTAATATGCCTTCAAACTGATGATACACTTCTTTTTAATGTATATGAGATTGTTACCTGTTACCTCCGATGCCTCAAGCGCCTTTTGGTGCTTTTTTGGTTGTATACGTTATGTTAGTTGCAATCTGTATGATGTTGGGACCGGCAAAAATATGTTATTACAACGTTGTAATAACGTTAGAGTCCGATGTTGTCGCAATGTTAAATGAAGGTTGCGAATGTAATACTTTTAGACGAAATGATTGCAACGTTGTAACCGCGTTATCACGCGACGTTGTACCAACGGTACCGGTATTTCATGACATTGTTACAACGGTGCAAATGTGACTTTGTTACAAGGTTCACTGCATGAAATCTTAACTTTTCTCATTTTTTATTTTGTAGAAAGTTCAACTTTCCTCACATTTCCTCATATTTGTGTTAGAAATTAATTAATTCGCATTTCCACATGTGGAAATGTGAGTCAAGTTGAACTTTCCATTATGGAAATGCGTGGAAATTTGAAATTTCCTCACTAATGGAAAGTTGAACTTTCCGCATGTATGGAAATGCATGGAAATATGAAATTTCAACACTAATGGAAAGTTGATCTTTCCGCATGTATGGAAATGCGTGGAAATTTGAAATTTCCACACTAAGAAAAGAAGACCTGGGAACGAAGTTGCCAAGAGATGCTGCTGTTCTCAAATTTATTTAAATCGGAAAATTCCTGTTTATCGAGATACCACCATCAGAGCTTGCTCCTTTTTTAGTGATTCAAAATATTTTCTAAAAACGAGAACAGGAAAAGATAAACCTTTCTGACAACAGAAAACTTGGGTAATATAGATCTTGGCTTATAGCCACTTGTCATAAAAGCTTTCGATCCCTGCAAGTAGAATTAGACAGCGCCGAATACAATATTTAGTAGTATAGTTATAATCATTTGGACGTTAAAGAAAAGATAAGTTCAAATTATAAAAAAACTCCGTGGGCAAAAACTCTGTTCAAAGTCCGTAGTAAAGATGTTAGAAGAACGTCTTCAAGGTTATTCTAGCGTATTTACGGATGACTTTGAGCAAGTTATTGTCCAGGTGATAGTGCATAACGACTTTTTTTTATCATCTATTTCTAAATGACACCTTTGGGAATGCAATTTAATTGGCTACATTTAAATCTTTTGAATGTGATTGGCTTTTATTTTAATATATTTTTAACGGTTTTTCACGATTGCTATTTTGTACAAAAAGCGCTGAAATGTCTTTGTGATAACAAACACAGTGATATCTTTCTACGCTTAGAAGAAAGGAATTATATTCAAATCGTTGGTAAGTAGCTACTATATTTTTTCTTTAAACTTTATTTAACTTGCCTGGCTGCATTTCTATAAATCTTGATTAATTTTGACGAATTTTACATTTAGAAAATACATATAAACACGCGAAATTAAGAATGACATCAATATGACCATTGTCAATAATAGACAAAGTATGGATAGAAATACAGACGTTGCAATTGATAAATTGATATTATTTCATATATTTCCTCACTGTAGAAAGGTGTGGAAAGTTCATATTTCCTAACTGCGGAAAGGTGTGGAAAGTTCATATTTCCTCACTGTGGAAAGGTGTGTAAAGTCAATATTTCCTCACTGTGGAAAGGTGTGGAAATTTGAACTTTCCATAATGTGGAAAGGTGTGAAAATTTGAATTTTCCACGCATTTTCTCAGATTTCCACACGTGTGAAAATGTGATTTTTCATGCAGTGGTTGTATTCTTGACGTTGTAACAATTTTATACGAAGGTTGTAAACGTAATACTTTTAGACGGTATTGTACCAACATTGGTAACAACATTATCCTGCAACGTTGTGACGACGTCAGGTACATAATGTTTTGGTAACGTTATTTTGCGACGTTATTACAACGGTATGAATAATAAGTTGTTACAACGTAATTTTTTCAAACTTAAACCATAAAGAATACCAACTTGTAAGAATTTTTTAATCGTTATACTAACTTATAACCTATGCAAATAAAATATATAAATAGATATATAAATAAATAATAAAAATAGTTTACATGAATGGCTAAATTAGGAACTAAGTAAAACCCAGCGGGCACGCAACGTCAATTGTATTGGACTTCATATTTTGACGTTGCATGCTAGAAGAGTTAACGAATTTCAAAGAATGTATTTGTTATTTCTTACTTCAAATAATAGCTAAGCATCAAGGGAGTTCGATTGTTTATATATAAAATATGCCTGGTTTCGTTTTTTGCCAAAAAAAGTAGCTATAAATCACTTCAACTGAATATTTTTATGCATTTTGTCATTGATCTTTGCTACATCGAGGTTAAGTTTCAAAGATATTCCTAATAGCACAGTTTCGATTCTCTATTTTTAGTGTCTATGACAATGCGACACTGTTTTCATAAGAATTACAAAACATATTGGACTGGATTCTCAGAGTTCTTAAAAAGCCCAGTACAAATAGGGTTAAGTTAATGAATTTTTACTTAATTATTCCCATTATGAATTAGATGTAAAAAGCATTTTAATATTTTATAATAAAATTAAATTAAATGTCTTCTTTTGTTTTAACAACAGATGATGAGATGTTATATGTATATAGTTAAATGTCACAAGGTTACTGCTAATGGACACCATGTTTTTATTAAAGTGCAATTATGTTTAATGTACTTATATTTCATAGTCCCACAGCACATAGGGTTAACTTTCACTTGGTTTGGTGGGCTACTTTCAATACCGTACCTTCGATTTATGATCTGCATGGAGACAATCCCGGCATGCTGTTTTAATGACTAGATATTTACACAGTATTTATAAACGAGATATATCATATATTCGTTGTATATATGTCTATAGCTGATTGTACCAACGTTAAAAATCTGACGCCGAACAACGTTAGACATCCGACGTCGTAAAAACGCTGTATTATGGTTTAAACGTTGAGTGCCTGCTGGTATTCTTGGATTATTTTTATTATTAATTATTTAATTTAATTATAATTATTTTTCCCGTTATAATTCTGGTAGAAATAAGCCGAATCTGTGATATAGTAGACCCACAACGAAGCTACAAACTTCTCACACATGATCGTAAACGACACCTAAAACATAATAGATCTGAAGGAGATATCTCAGATATCTGATGACCCAATGGTAAACATAAATTTTTATGGGTTCTGGTCAGAAATGATTCTAAACGAAGAATATGGTCTACATTTGTCAAGCTGGCATTCACTGTATATAGATTCCGAACAGGATAAGAACTGAACGAATCTGACATAAAATCTTACTCCAAGTCTCCAGCTGGCTAAGTAGCTACGATAAGTAGAAACAAAACAAAGGAAAAAATTTAAAACCACATTGTTTGTTGGTTGTTGATTAGAAAGAAATTTAAAAATATCAGCTCGGTCATAATAACTTTCCAAATACATTCCATAACACCTTCAATTCCTTTTACAACCATGTTTTTAATAAACACAATGCAATTAACTCTAAAGAAACTTTGTTTAGTAGAATCGCACGCATGCGTCTATACCACGAGAAAAATAATTTAGTCTCGAACTTGGAAGTCGATTGCGCGGTTAAAATTTATGCTATTATAGAAACGCGAAAGTCAGGCTATTTTATGCCGATGCTTACGAAAAAGAAGAAGAAAAAAAACAGCCAGTTTGAATAGCTAAATATCAAAATCTAAATATCAATAATAAATAGCCTTATAAGAAATTTAACATAAGTTGTTTACAACATATTCACAAATCTTTATTATAACAGAGTGTATTCTTTATATTTGTATTTATTATTTTATATTCTTTAATAGAACAAAATTGTCGAAATACAGTTTCCGATACCATAACAGAAGAATCAAAAATAGCCTGAAGGCCATTCACGATTGGAAAGAACTTATAGAAATCACAAATCGTGTGATGTCAATTTCTACCAATGGAATGTCTATTTCTCTTTACGCGTGTGCATTTTCCGTTCATAGACATTCCATCGGTAGAAATTGACATCACACCTTCTGTTCCGCGGAAAATTTTCTGAAGTGAAAAACAGCCTTTATAAGAGATTTAACATGTTTTTTGGGATCTAACAACATATGTCACTTTTTGCTTACAATTATTTATATAACAGAGATATTCTTTGAATTTAGCTACCATTCTTCCACGTTATATAATCTAGAAGAACAAAAAAATGTTATTCTTGGAACGTAGAATTGGATTGGGAATAATACATAAAATCCTACCAATGTATCGAAAATTATTTACTGAAGTTACACTGAGTAAACTTAATACTCCATTGATACCAATAAGAAACAGAAAATTTCTTCCAAGTTCAGATTCGATAAATTTTCCAGAATATATTCCAAATAAGGAAAACAAGAATCTAAAGATAGTAAAATTAAATCCAAGATCGACGTTAAATAAAGAAGACATAACTGTACTTGCAAGAAATGTTAGAACAATATTAGATGGCAATATAGAGTCATATCCAGCAATAATGATAAAGGGGTTACCAATTACTTCAGTTGAAAAATTTAACCAATTTACGGAAGTAGTTGGATATAAGAAGATGACGTATGCATCTGGCAGTGCGTTTCGCGAAAAGTTTCTTGGAGATATATATGCAGCCAGTGATGAAATAATGGACTTTACTATTGAACCACATAATGAAATGTCGTATTTGGAAAACTCTCCTAGTAGGGTAGGATTAATTTAATGGAAATCTCTAGTGGAGAATTAAATTAGTAGAATTTATTTTTTTGAAAAATCCCACTACCTGAAAATCTCCCCTAGTACGGTAGGATTTATATTTTGTAACCCTTTTATTGTTTTCTTTTCTTTTTTCCTTTTTCTTTTAAATCTTTATTGATTTTTTATATTTCTATTATATGGAAATTTGATAGAGTTTGTTATATCCCTGCCTGTACACGACGTCGTAACAACGTCGCAACGTAGCTACGTAGTCAATTTAGATATCTGGTATATAATGAAATGGGAATACCGTAAAATTCAGTATAAAAGACCTGAGTTTTTACAAGTCAAAGTTCTTCTTTAACGGGCTTATAATTTTAAGTAGCACGAGGTTGTGTTCGCTATAATTGATTTAATCATGCAAAGTCTAATTGGTCCTTTTTTACCCAATTCCTGCTTATTGTTCGAAAGTAAATTTCAAATCTGTGAAACTGTCTTCTTTAGATCATGTTCTGTTGCATTGATTCTGCAGAAATTGGTGGAGAATCACCTATAATATTCAATCGTGATATTTTGCAGAATCTAGACAAAACCATAGTAGATGAGATTACAAAAAGAAAAGTGAGATATTATAGAAACTTGCCGCATGAAAATAATTCAAACTATCTTACCTGGCAATCTACATTTGAAAGTAAAACAAAAGAGGTAAAGCGATAAATCTATTCACAAATGCATAAAAACGAGGCGTTGGCTGCGGACCTAATATAAAACTCTTTCAACATGTAGGACAGTGCACAAAAGCGAAGTTATTACATTGTAACCAGTTCTACTATGAGCAGCAAATATCTCGTTTTCAAGTATTTTGATAACGATTTAAAAATATATGGTAGAAGGTAAAAGGTTTATTTCAAAAAGGCTGTTGTGAATATTTTATGTTTAAGTAAAACTAAGACTTGTATAATGTATAAAAGATTTACGTGTAAGTATATAGGCTATATTTATATGTACATGTGTATTTACACTACAAAAATAACTATATCAGTTTTATCCATCAAGGGAAATAAAAAAACCCATATTTTTCCTCCTGTGGGGAGCTTCTTTGGAGACTAATGTGCAGTCTCTTGGCTGGAAATTAGCCTCCAAAGATGCTCCTCCGCAGAGGAAAGCTGTCGTGAATTTAGAGGCCTATTTTTCGGATCTAAACAGCAGTAATTACTAAATCCCAACGATAGGAAATAACATTATAGCCCATTAAAAAATGGCTTCAAAACATCCTTAACCTCATGACATGTGAGGTTATGGTTGTTTTATCTTAATTTAATTCGTACCAACTTAGCCATCAAAACACATTTGATAAATGTTTAACATCTTGTAAGTTACGTGTTATGTTTAAATTAACTGTTAGTCTAGGTACATGTGTCGGTTTTAAAGATCAATCATCCAAGCATCTACGCTCAAAGGCTGTATATAAATTTAAGAGCGTTAGCTGCCTATGCCTCGGAACATATGAGTATATATGTACTTACTGGAAAGTTTATTAATTCTCAACAAACCACGATAGTTCTTGATCATCAACTTATGTGTCCAAATGGAGTTAGTCTGGTTGATTTCTCTATTTTAGCATCAGCACGCAGTAGTTTCGAGCTCGAGTTAAAAGAGATTCTATTAATCCACAGGCTGTGTTTAAATGGAACCGTCACGCCTGCGCCTTAATATCTTTTTGATAAATACTAAGCACTCTGCAGTATACTCCAGAGTATGTGTCTAAGAAGTTCATTGCAATAATGGTCTGGATGCTGGCGTGGAACGTTTAGTACATTATCTAATTTTGTATACGCTTTAAGGATCATCTTAAAATTTCGCTCGCTTCAAAGCACGCTTCAAAATTTCACTCCAAAGCTAACTTCTTTGGTAGGATTAACCCTATTTGGGTCGGGCTTTGGATGGGTTGAAATAGCTTGAGATCTCAGGATTGGCTAAAGATACAGCCATGAAATTTGGTAGGGTAATACAGCAACAGCTAATACACATTTTGACATTTTGCTGACGTCATCAATAATGACTGTATGTATTCTTTCGAAGCCAATAACTTTTGCTCAGAAAGGTAATACTATGTTCTTTAACACATCTTCCGGGTTTTTAATAAAATGTTGTAGGTGTGTCAGAATAGGGCGCCAAATTTAGTAAAAATGCCAAAATATCAAAATGTCCGGCATGCCGTCACCAGACGTGATGATAAGGTGACGTCATACTTCTGGTGTACGAACAAAGATAACGAAGCAATTAGCCATTGCTGAAAGTTTGAGCCTGTGAATTTGTACTTTTTTAATTTTATAAGGGTTTTATGGGCAATTTGAAAGGTGGCTTTGAGAAAAAACCAATAAATTTTGAAGATTATTTGCTATAGCTATGAAGATTTGCAAGAATGTAAATTAGGATTGTACTAAATGTGATAAAGTTTCAAGACTTCAGCGCTTACACAAGAAAAGTTGTTCGAAAAAGTATGGTGCCCAGGCAAAATTCAATTTTCAAATCCCAATTTTCTAATTCACAAATACAAAGAAAACAAGGCATTGGCTGCTCAAAGTAGAACTTGTTTCAATGCAATAACTTCCTTTTTGTGCCGGGCACTGCATTGCATTGCAACAAGTTTTACTTTTAACAGCCAACAGCTCGTTTTTGTGTACGTATTTGTGAGTAGATCTATAGTTATTAACAAACGACTAGATCCGAACGGTTATATATAGACGAACATTGGCATATACAATTGATACGAAGCTTTTCCAGGTAGTTCAGAGGTCAGCTTCTATGTCTCGTCTATAGTTAGTTATTTTATATTGTTGTGCAGAGGTAATGATGGTTGCCTTGTAATAACAAGGGCTGAGTTCGATCCTCATGTGCGCACCATTGGCAAGTGCCTTTTGTCATAACCACGGGTCCACCTAGCCATGTGCAAAAAAGGGAAAAATGAAAAATGCGGAAAGCCCATCAGTGACTGAGCTAGCACAAAATCACAAACGGTCGTGACCGAAGAGTGGCCTGTGCCAGCCTTGTTTCTTTAGTCCTTACGCGGAACAACACAGACTTTGTTAGAAACTGCGACCCAGTAATGGTGGTCTCGCTGAGCGCAGTATAAAATCATGGACATCGCATGGTACTCAAAAATACTCGGATACTGTGTGTTGGTACAAAAAAATGGCTAGCGATCCTATGTAGGCGGGTATCCTCGAATACGAGTGGCCAACCATAATATATTGTATACTGTTATATTTGTTTACATATAGGGTGCAGAAAAAGAAATGGAATCACAAAATATCAACTGGATATGGCAGAATGATGGAGGTTTAAGTATGTGGAATAATGTTGATGCTATGAGACAACATCCTGTGACTGGCGAAAATGTTTGGTTTAATCAAGTTAATGCAAGTCATTGTAGCTATTATAGAGCTCATCCTGACGTAAGTAGAAGTGTTTCTTAATCTGATTTCGAAATAAAATAAATTCCTAGATAAACTCGTGTCAACTTGGAAAAATGTCAACACATTAACAGACTTTTTCACAAATATATGAAAACGAGGAGTTTATTGCTCAAAGTAGAAACTTTTTTTCTTTTATTTTTTTCTTTCTATACTTTGAGCAACAAACACCTCGTTGTTATGTATTTGCCAAAAGTTCTATGCAAATAAATTTCTTACAAAACCGTTGAAATCCTCTTCATTGCCTTCCAGTATATATAATCATGCACAAAGAATAATTAGCAATCGCCTTTTGTTTATGCTATCAGACTGAGCAACGCAACATCCAACATTCTGTATGATAATACAGCCCATATATACTAATATACAGAGACCATACATGACAATATATAGCCACAATATGGTAATATACAGTCCATATATGATAATATACTGACATATACAACTCATATGTGGAGAATCTAAAACCATTTTACAGGAAAGTTATTGGATTGCAACAAGTTTCTACTTTGAACACCTCGTTTTCCTTTTCATGTCTTTGTAAGTAAGTCTATTGTTTAATGAATGCATATGCGGGTGGCCCTAACAAAAGCATTAAAAAAAATGTTTATGTCTAGTACGCTTCATAAAGGCTGGTTACCACTTCTCGTGTTAGTCGCGCGAACAGTTGCAGGCGCAAAAGCGAATACGTAAATCCGGTATTTTGATTCACTGACGCATTTTTCCTTAACCTGTTAGTTCAACTCGGCCATTCAAATGCCGGCTTTAATCCTATATTGCCGTATCTGCCAGTCTTTCAGAATTAAATAATGTAATGTATTTTTTATTTAAAGAGTTTTCAAATAGAAATCTAATTTAAAGCAACTATGAGCACAAATCATTGTCACTACCCAGTGAGAAACACTTGTTCAAAGTCAGCAGTAAAGACACTAGAACAACATTGTATCTAATATATACTTATCCTCCTGTGAAATACCCTGGACGTATCACTAGTATCTATACTTAGCCCCCCCCCCTCGTGAAATACCCTGGACGTATCACTATATATACTTATCCCCCTGTGAAATTCCTCGGACGTATAAATAACTTTCAGTCTTCCTGTCAAATAGAGTGCTATCGTGGAAATAATAATGGATTTTCCCGTTTGTAAGTCCCAAAGATCTGTGAGTGATTGTTCCAAATGTTGTTCTGTACCAACTCTGAGAGAAAGCATTATATTTAACCTTTTTGTTGTCCAAGCTGCATTCCATTCCTCAACACGACTGCTATCACCCTACCAAATTTTGTATCCATAGTCACCGGACCTACACCACCCCTAATTACCTTACCAATAAAAACGTCCCAATATAAAGGCGGATCTCCACTAGGCTCTCCATTTGTTCAAATTCTAAACAAAGCCATTACATTAGTTGCGGTCGACGTCACAATGGGTTCATTTAAAATTCGAGCGAACGTATTCACCTAGTGGAGATCCACCTAAAATCAGAACCCCTCCTCCCGTCTCAGCCAAATCCAGGTTCCACAAGTGATGATATTTGGTTTTTAGTGTACAAGCGCTGAAGTGGTAATAAACTTTCCATCTTCCGATTGATCTGATGAAGGTATCAACGAGCGAGCTTCTCTGGGCAATAGTTCATTGTTCAGGGCAGTTTGGAGGTCTAATTCAGTGTCTCTCCGATCTCTTAGTAAATAAAAAACCTTATCTGATTTGGAAGTTTTTTCAATACAAATGACTTTAACATTATTCTATGCTGCCAGCATCAATCTTTAAACTCAATAAACGTCTGATCTAACTTTCTAAAGCACCATATAAATGACGGAGTCCCATTAAATTAGCCTCTTCCACAGACCAAGTTTGATTCTTCCAGATCTCACTTGGTCTGTTTCCTTTTGCAGTTAATGTAATACATTGACGCCAGAATCATTAACAGGAAATGCGGTAATGTATGATAATTTTATGCAACCACAAAATAATTATTTCTTTTTTCATAGTAGCTTTGGTACCATTATTAATTATAATGCCGTAATGAAGAGTGGAATCAAGCATATTTTAAATAAATCAATCAATAATGAATAAATTATCATACATTAACGCATTTCTTGTTAATGAATTCTGATGTCAATGTATTACATTAACTGCAGAAGTAAACAGACTAAGAGAGAGGATCGATCATTGTCTGTAGATCAGGCTACATTAAATTGATATCAGATGTAACTGATGACATGCTGCCTACTTCTTTTATATTTCTCGATAAAATGTCTTTATCTCTGTCATTGTTCTCTCGGAATATTCAAGCTTTTTCGTAATTTTCCACGGATAAATGTCAAACCTTCTATCGTCTTTTAAGCATCGTCTTTTTAATATCCTTGAAGATAGTTAATTTTCTCAACGTCGTTAAATTAGATTTTTGGTGCATTATCTCTAAACGGTTTAATTAATAAATTCGGTAATTTAACAGAGTGTTTGGTTACCTTTTAGAGTTCTTTTTTCTGTTTACTTCTTTAGTATTCCGTGGTGATATTTTCACTAGTAGAAATTTCAAAGTCAGTGAGACTTCTAAATAATCTTTCTAATTCTTCTTCGTCGTATACTA
The DNA here is from genome assembly GCA_032360805.1 of Neoturris breviconis. NCBI lineage: Eukaryota > Metazoa > Cnidaria > Hydrozoa > Anthoathecata > Pandeidae > Neoturris > Neoturris breviconis. The sequence continues at coordinate 18,318 of JAULBZ010001981.1, forward strand.
AAGTCACATAGTTCAATTGGTCGATATTATTTTTGCTTACTTTTGCTAATAACTTTTTCACTCTCATCAAGATCTTTTCACGTATTATTTTAAAACCTTCTTCCAATTTTTCTTCTACTAATTTTAGATTAATATTTTCTAACTTTAAAATTCTTATTTTTTGTTGTTGTTGTTCCGACATCTTGACTTGACAACCAATCTATCTAGTAGCTATATACACTTATTTATAGCAACCAGTAGCTACTCAGACAGTAAATAGTTAAACAAATTTTAATACACGATATAATCATAATAAATATTTTATGTCCGTTCGAAATGTTGTGATACACTTGTTTCTTTTGATTTTTCGTTACAAACTTTTATTGTAAATGTCACACTTGGTTTAGATGTTTCTGTTTTGCTTATTATATCACATAAAATACATATTTCTTATTTTTTATACTTATGTATAAAATCCTAGAATCTGACCTTTATGTTGCCTTTATTTTAAAAGTAACTATATATATCGAAACAACTAGCAACTAGAATAAACCAAAATTTTAGTGCTAAAAGTTGTCTAACAGTTGCTGTATCTACTTTCCTCGGAAAGTTTTCTGAAGTGGAAAACGGCCTTTCGACAGATAAATAAAAAGAAAGTGACTTAATTGCAAACACTTGCAAAAAAATGAACATGTTCACACTTACTAAAACATATACTAATGACAAAAACAATGCACCCATATTATCATCTACAAAATACAAATAATCATTTACTGAAAATAGTAATCGTTTATGAAGATGTTGACAACAATTAGTCTTGATATAGTACTAGAAGGGGTGTTTAAATCGCGCATTAATAGTTGAAACAACCATAAGCACTCCTTCACATTCAATAAAAAATGTAAATAGAAAACCTAAAACCCATTCTATTCTTACCTAACGACTTTCTTATCATATTTCGTCTTAGTATGCAACAAAGCAGAATTTGAAACCGCATGAATATCGTTTCCATTGTACGTATGGTGATGGAGAAGAATTTGAAGAAGAAGTAGTGAATCATATCCGCACAACTACATGGAACAATGCTGTTGCTGTGAAATTAGAAAAGGGTGATATCTTGTTCATGGACAACTTTCTATGTCAACATGGAAGAATGGGTTATAGTGGAAATAGAAAATTTGTAGTTCAACTGATAGAGTAAAGAACACGAGTTAATGATAAATATATTACCGTTTTGGCGGATTGTAAAATAAACTGCAAAGAACATCTTGTTGATTCTAACGCGTATAGGCGTATGCGTATATGCGTATGTGCGTATACCATAATAAAGTATATATTATTAATTATTATCAAAATTATTAATGCCAATTAGATATTGTAACTACCTTAAGGGAAGAAACAAATGCAAGAGCAAAAAATAAGGAAGAAAAAAATGGGGAATTAAAGGATGCGAAGTTGCCTTTCAAGATTTTCAAGTGATCTGCATTCTTAAATTCCGCATTTCTCAATATTTTCATGCGATTCTTTAATTCCATATTCTTTTCTTCCGAGAAAACTTTCTTCCCTTGTTATTAGATAATTGTTCTAATAGAGCTAGATTAATTGTAACAAGAAGCCGAATCGGCTTGAAAAATCACACCTTTTGAGGCAATATAGGACGATGCGGTGTTATTAACGATTTT
>JAULBZ010001982.1:6845-19974 GCA_032360805.1 Neoturris breviconis
CGAACAAAAAAATAATTTTAGCTACACATTCTAATAAAAATTCGCTATCTATGAGTTTAGTTATAATATACATTGCATATTAATGACTTCCGACCACTTGCACAAGCTTGCACGTACATGACGACAAGCTGAGACACATGTGTGAAGACATGCTGGTCTGGCCGCACATTCAATAAACAATATATTATGATACACTGAACTGTATTTAGTGATGAGAATGCAAAAAACTTTTCACAAAAAACTTTTTGAGAAGCTAGGTTAAATATTGTAGCTAAATTTTGTAGAACTTTTTGTACTGCATGTGGTCACTTGCACAAGTTTAAATTTTGCACATTTCATTTTGACGAACAAAAAAATAATTTTAGCTACACATTCTAATAAAAATTCGCTATCTATGAGTTTAGTTATAATATACATTGCACATTAATGACTTCCGACCACTTGCACAAGCTTGCACGTGCATGACGACAAGCTGAGGCACATGTGTGAAGACATGCTGGTCTGGCCGCACATTTAATAAACAATATATCATGATACACTGAACTGTATTTTGAAAACTCAGTGATGAGAATGCACAAAACTTTTCACAAAAAACTTAAGAATCTTATAGTGATAAGAATGCATAAACATGTACACTTAGCCAACCTGAAACACTAGACACTAGACTGCATGCATGCAATAAAAAGCTCCAGCAGACAACAACAGACAGAAACCTTGTTCTATATCTCTCCTTCTGATGGTAAACTTTTATTTCAATAGCTTTACAAGATTTTTTGAAGTATGAGGAACGAAAGCCTTAAATTCAAAAACATTCTCACCGTTTGTAATCCCTGCTGTTGCCACTACAAGATATACTTCTATTCTCCAATTCGTTTGTACTTTTCTCAGTAGAAATTGCATCCGCCATATTATCTTCCAGCATGTAAAAAGGTCTACAACTGCTGGAAAAAATAAATCTGTCTATGATAGACTGGTCACAAAAGCGCGTATTTTAAAATGACTTTACATTGGCACAATTTTTGGGTAAGTGTGACCAATATTTATTTATTTATTTACTTATCGCTAGTGCCTTGCAAAAATTTTAGCAATACTTCAGAGTCATCAAAATATATACGGGGGTAAAACTTCCAAGGAATAATACTATGCACGTTTATGTGACTGACTGACCGATTGAAGTATTCAAATTTTGAGTTTTTTTATAACAAATAACAAGAGTTAGGGAAAAACGAGTAAATAAATTTAAAAAGTTCAAAAAATGTGTTCACACTGCACTTATTTTTTAAACTTATTTTAACACCCGTCTAAAAATATATCACGTGAGCGAACTGAAGCATGTTGAATAAACAGAATGCGAAGAAAAGAAAAGAAAATGGAGTTGGCGGGAAGTTCGTGTTTTCATGTTGATATTTTTTTATATTTTATATGTGCGTGCATGAATTTTTTAACATGAATTGCAAATTAGTAGGAATGAGGATTAATGTCATTTTCAACGACTGCTTATTAACTATTTCCTTTAGAATTATGTGTTATAATTTTGTTTTTACTTTCTTGTGCTAGCTCTTTTACTTTATACTTTTTACTTTAGGTTTGATTCTGTTATTTACTTTACCACAAAATTTAGGAAAATGTAAGGACAGCTAAATTCGAACTTGAATTTTTGGAAGGTTACCTCTGATATGTAAACAAGTGAATCTCGTCTTCAACTGCCATTATCCAAATACAGGCCTGCCATCAACCTTTCAGTCTAGCAGGGACAACTGCAAATTGAGCTATCTAGCTTAGTTAAAGGAATGGTTCGTTTAAAAAAACAGTAATGGCAAATTCGGATGCAGCGTCATCAATTTAGTTAGACAAAATATTTGCTTTATTAAAAAATGATTATATGAAAGCGAAAGCAGCCAATGATGAGAGGCTGTTCTTAGAAAAAGTAGCCTTCGTTTATAGACCATTTCGCTTACACTACGGTCTATGCACAAACCTCTGTTTTTCACTTTGGAGAAATTCCAGGATTTGAGTATTTTTTGTACATGCGCACTAAATCACAACATACAGCTGTATATTAAGAACATCTATTTCTAGATTATCTCTGAAATTTATTCTGACTGATTGCCTTTTGTAGCTGTTCTTGGCTCTCAAATATACCTCCGCTTAAATATGGAGCTGTTCTTACCTGTTAGCTATAACTATAGAAATAAACAACAATAAACTTCGGCTGGGAAAAAAGAACAGCTTTTTCTAAGAACAGCTTTGTTGGCTGCTTTTGTAAAGAAAGAATGTATCGCTTTATCATAACAAATTTTCCTTTATTTTTGATGTATAAAACGTGTTTTAAAACATCTGCTTTTGTGACGTATGAGTTAATAAGATATTGGCTTGAATAATCAACTGAACTTTGATTTTCATAATGAACATTTTGCCTCTCTTATTCACTGTTTGAAGTCATTTTCCATAACTTTTTGTAAATATATATATATATATATATATATATGTTTTCGATTACGCTGATTCAGAAAATGTCATTTTCTAGAAACCTTCTTTTTTAACCGAACCATTCCTTTAATCTATAGCCTAAATTAAGCTATAAACAAAATGGATACGTTTCTTTTTAGTATATGTACAATAAAATGACATCACGAGCTGAATATTTACGACAGTGGAGGAAAAACAATGCTCTGGAGAGGGCTATCTTAGATTCAGATGATAAGTTTCACAATGAGTGTTTTGCTGCGGATTCATCATCAAACTATTCTTATGATGAAGCTGCCGGCTTATTGGCTGCTTCTGTAAGTTTATCTGATGCTTCTTCAAGTTTATCCGATTATTCAAGTTTATCTGATATTTCAGATGATATTTTTAATGAGGAACGCACATTTGCAAATGCACTTGCTGGGTGGGTGTGTAGAAGTGATTGTTCCCGTTCTGCAGTTAATGATTTACTCAAAATTTTAAGAGAAAACGGACATCCTGAATTGCCAAAAGACAGAAGAACATTGCTCCGAACACCTCGAATCGTCCCTGTAATACCCAAATGTGGTGGTGATTATATGTATTTAGGCATAGAAAGTGGCATTAAAAAGAAGTTGAGTGATTTTAGTTGTGATCAGATTAAATCACTTTCTGATATCAAATTGCTTGTAAATATCGATGGTATCCCGTTGTGCAAATCTACAAACACCCAGTTGTGGCCGATTTTAGGTAGCTTCAACAGGTTATCTCCATTTATAGTGTCTCTGTTTTGTGGAAATACGAAACCCACAGACAATAAAGAATTTCTGGAAGACTTTATCAATGAAGTTACTAATTTAAAAGCTAATGGTATTTTGTTTGAAGAAAAATGTTTACTTTTTGACATTAAAGGATTCTTATGTGATGCTCCTGCAAGGCAATTTTTGAAAGGAATAAAAGGTCACACAGGTTACTACTCCTGTGAACGATGCCAAGTGAAAGGAGAGTATATTGAACAGCGAGTGACATTTAGTGATTTGAATTGTCCACCAAGAATAGACAGTGAGTTTAATGATATGATTTATACTGATCACCAAATTAAAGAGTGTCCGTTAGTACATGCAGGAGTGCTATGTGTTAAAGACTTTGGTCTTGATTATATGCATCTGGTTTGTCTTGGTGTGGTAAAACGGATGTTATTGTTTTTGAAAGAAGGGCCTCGATGCTGTCGCATGTCAGTGGCACAACTTAATGTTATTTCCACTGTCTTGCAAAATTATAATGGCTCCATGCCAAGTGAAATGGCTCGACAACCACGCAGCTTAACCGAAGTAAAAAGGTGGAAAGCTACAGAATTCAGACAGTTTCTTCTTTATACTGGTATTGTGGCTCTTAGAAGTGTTCTCAGTCCAATACATTACAAGCATTTTCTAGCCTTGACTGTTGCTATTCGCATTTTATTGGAAACTGATAAGCTCCATCGTGCACAATATCTTGATTATTCCAAAGAGTTATTGTATTATTTTGCTTCCAAAAGTAGTGCAATATATGCTCCAACATTTGTAACATATAATGTTCATAGTTTAGTGCATTTACACCAAGATGTTACGCATTTTGATTGCAATTTAGATGAAGTTTCGTGTTTTCCTTTCGAGAATCATCTTCAGGTTTTAAAGAAAAATGTGAAGCAATCAACTAACCCGGTGGCACAAGTAGTAAAACGCACTAATGAATTAGAAGAAAGTGGCGAAAAAGTAACGCAAAAGTATATAAAAACTAAAGTCTCCAATAAAAAGGATCGCTGTTTTTTGTTACAATCTGGAGATGTTGCATGTGTTGTTAATTTACTGGAAGATAACCAGTACAACTGTGAAATAATAAAGAGTCGTCATTTGGAATGTTACTTCCATGAGCCCTGTTCATCGGATCTAGTTGGCATTTTTCAGGTTAAGGCAGCATACATGAAATTGAAAAAACGTGTTGTTGGTCAATGTGAATTTAAAAGAAAAATGGCATATTTACCAACAAAGGATGGTGTTGTGCTAATAAGACTGCTTCATGATGTTGTATGGTAAAATTGGCTTGTAATTTTATTTTTTAATATTAAATATTGTGCTTCTCTTATATACAGTAAGCACTGTAGATTTATTATATTTTTAGATATAATTATAATGTAATAATACCTCTTGGAGATCTTTTGAGGAAAATATTTTTGTGGAGTTTATTTTAGCAAAGATGAATCCAATTTTTGAGGCCATGGAGAAGATATAAAGGGAATACTGTAAATGACTGAATAAGCGCCCACTGCCGAATAGCCGCCCCTGCAAAATAAGTGGCCCGGGGTAGAGCAAAAAATTAGGAGGAAGACATTGAGAAATTTGTTAAGTCGTTAATTAAAAATCGAAATATCGTGTGAACAACCTTTTTTCCCTTTTTATTTGTGTGTATTTTTGTGAAAATTTTTATAAATACACCTGGGGAATAGCCGCTCCTGTGTATGTGTTGAAATTTTTAATCAGTGCCCTGGGTGCTTATTCAGTCATTTATGGTAAACCCTGAAATCCCTGTTTATTTAGGTTAATATATGGTCCTTTAATTCTGCAAAATTTACCTAAAGCACATGCTACATGTTTGGTAAAAAAACTTTTTTCGTGTTTACCTTAGCAAAATTAATTAGTACCCCTATGGTATGAATAGTATTTTTAAGGAGTGTCTTTCAGTTTGCTCTTTTGCTATTTCTTAAAAGCGGGAAGTACTTCTCGCTGTGCATTGTTCTTAGAATAAAATATATACTTGTTACATTTTATTTTTAATAAGGCACCTGTTGCTGTTAGCATGTTCCCTAAATAGAGAAGAATTGATGGTAAATACTGAACAAACATTTGCCAATCCCTTTTTTGTTTTATCTGGTCTAAAAGTTTCAGCTGGAATAAAACACTGTTATTTTTACATTTTTTTCTTCTATTTAAAGACTTCAAAATGTTGCACCAGTAGCTACATTTGTTTACATTTAATTGTGTTTAGCTAAAAGTATACATTAAGCTGTTATTTGCTGCTGTTCTTCGATAAATATGGCATACTCATTAGTATCATTTATGGAAAATGGATCCAGAGTTGATGGCGTAATCCCAACCAACTGGATTCGTGGCGATTTAGTTTATTGGTCGAACAGCAGAAATGCTGTTAAAGATAGTAAAAAAAAAGTGGCAATTGATGATTCTTGGCCTTCTTTCAAGCTGGTGAAAGTCAAATTTTCTGACGGTAATTATTAAAATGTGTTCTCCTATCTATTCTGTTTAATAATGTGAGATACCAATGGTTATTTGTTTCATAAAAAGATAAAAGATAACTCACGCTTTGTTTTTGGGGACCATCCATAAAGTATGTACGCACCGATGGGGGGGGACTAGTAGGAAATGTGTACAGCTATTGTTAAAATGACAACATTCTATTGTTTAAAAGTGTACAGGGGGAGAGAGAGGGTCTAGAAATTGTTGTTTTGGTGAATGAATGAAACAAATAACCATTGGTATCTCACATTATATTCACATTACTGGAATATGAGTGAAAGTGATTGAGAAATTCATGAAAAGAAAAAAATCAGGTCAATTGAATAGATCATAATTATTGCAAACCTTAGGGTGTATTTGTTTCGGTCGTCCAAGTCGTCTAAATCATCAAAGTCATCCAAAAGTTATATATTTTTAATCAATTTGGATGATTTAGATGGTCATCCATCGTCGTCCATGTCGTCCAGCTCCGAGGCAGGACGATAAAGATGATAAAGAGGAAACGGATGACAACTTACCTATTTCTTTCGCTTTTTAAATCGTCCTTCTCACCCGTTATTCCCGATGTCCCAGAAAAATGTTACGAAAACATAACTGACAGAGACTAGATTAAGCAAGACAAAATTAAGACAGATAATTTATTCACGCATAATTTAACATTTTAACCGCCATTTTAGTATTAGTATGACGTGCCATATGTTTCAAAATTCATTTTTCATGGGAACTATATAATTTTGAAACAGATGGCACGTCATAATTAGTTAGTAATGTAAACATTAAAAATGGTAGCGCAGAATCGTCCATATCGTCCTTTTCCCATTTGTTTCGTTCTCTCACCTTTATCGTCTTTCTTGTCCAATCATCCGGATGATATGGACGACTTGGACGACCGAAACAAATACACCCTTAGGGTTTAATTTGCAATGTTCACAATTTAGAAATTCTTGTGTTTATTTTGATATTAATTAAATAACTAGACTTAGGGTTGTTTTTGCATTATAATTCCCTTATACATTTTAGATGAATACAAGTTGTGCGAGGAGTTCAGCTTCTCCTCCGAGAGTGAAAGTGAAAAAAGCAGGTGCGAAAAAAAACGCAAGCAACCAGACACTCCTACAACGCCTCCTCCACCTCTGCGTAAATCACCAAGAAAAAAATTGTACAATCATAGTAAAGGTAATTTATTATTGTTTTTTTTTTTAGTTTGTTGCTCTTATTTTTCCTATATTCTTATATACATTTTAAGAGTTTCAAAATGTTAGTTACCACAAATTCACCATAAGGTATATTCGCATAATAATGGACTGTTAATTAGATTAAAATATAGTATGAAAATTAAGCTGTGCATTCCACCTAGTTTATGTTTAATTCATCCTTGAAAATAAATACTTTGAAAACGTACTTACAGTGATCGAAGTAAACTAAACAGTTTCTGTTTTAAGGATCAGAAAATGTTGTGATAACTTTTGCAGAAAGTCATTTTAAGACAGATTTCCACTTGCAGAAAATTTTCTGTTAACAGAACTGACAGGAATACTAGGAAGATATGTAATTAGATTTTTCCTTAATTTTGATTTTGTTCTTTTCGGTTTACCGTACAGACAGATCTGAAAAAGTTAAGATTATTTGTTCCTTTCTGTTCCTGTCTACGGAAAATTTTCTACAAGTGGAAAACCGCCTTTAAAGGGAAGGAAATTTTTTCTTCTGGAATGAAATTGTGTCGAAATTCTTTACAATTTTTTCCCATGAAGCCAAATGTTTGTCTCAATGAAATATGAATATAAAACAGGAGAATTTGTATGTGACCACAGGTTTTTAATCCTAGAATAGTTCCAAGAAGTTTATTTTGTCAATAATGTCTTTTGTAATTTCACCTAGGAGCATGCAACATTTCAAGTGATATCGAGGATGAATTGTCTCCTGTCAAATTTAAAAGACTGAAGTCCTTGTCACCTTCATCCCCAGTTATAGCGAAGAAAAGTAAAAATAAAAGAATTGAAGTTTCAACCCCTAATTCTAAAGGGGCAACTAGTAGCACAAACGATGTCAATTTCAAAAGACTGAAGTCTTTGTCACCTTCATCCCCAGTTATAGCCAAGAAAAGTAACTATAAAAGAATTGAAGTTTCAATAACTTACAATAACTTTTCATAACTTACTGACCATAACATTTCTCACAATATTTCCAGGATGACTTTCCATCATATCTTAGAAGCATATATTTATATTACTGTATCAAAATGTAAGAATTAGGTGTCTATTCCAAGCATCAAAAGTTCAATATAACACATATAACACCTTGCATTAAAAGTAACAACTTCCATATATCTAGTCAGTGAAGTAATTGCATGTGATTGCATTGTGAATGATAGCTAGTATTAGTATAAGATTAGGCTGAGTTTTTTCATATCATAACAAGGTGTTGTTGTATTTTAATTCTTAGATTAGCAAGAGACGAGGTATGGTCACAATTCAGCATGGCTGGTTTAAAGGGAAAGAGAAAGTTTAAAGAACTGAAGTTGTGTGATGCTGTCACTAGTAAGTTGTGATAAAGAGTCTCATGTTCAGCCATAGGGGAAGGGATATTGCAAAAAGGTTTTTATTATTTGCAGAAATTATCGAAATTAGCTCATTGAATGATTATTTAAGTTACTTCAAATTTCATTCCATTTAGATGGATAGCAAAAATGTTTCGGAGGGGGGCATTGTCTAAAGAAACTCTGTCAGCTATCATTCACATTTTCTAATATCTGCACTCATATTACTTTTGTTTAGTTATTTTGCAAAAGAAAACCTCTGCGCCAAAAAAAAAAGACCATGCATATTCTACCGTTTTTTTTTATTTATAGACGCAGTTGCCCAGTCTACAAGAACTACAAAATCAGATGTTAGGCAAATGATTGCAAGTGTTATGAAGCATGCTCCAGAAAGAGTTAAAAAAACACTATAAATCATCAAATCTATCAGGATTATACACTAGCTATATAGGCATTACATAGACATCAACTAACTCTTGCAAAATGGAGAAAATTAGTAAAAAACATTCAAACGTTTATTTAACATTCATTTATTTATTTTATATGTTTAAATGTAGTCTGGAGGGTTTTGACACTAACAATTCAAAACATTTTCCATTTTTTGACCCTAAGGTGGTCAGTCAGTGAAACGCAATTTGATATGAAAATTAACAGTTTTATATTAACCTAAGTGCACTTTATTGGCATAGTAAAATTGATTGCTTCTGTCACGGGCTATACTCATTTTGTTCATGCGTAAAAGTATAGGTTTTTGAATCTCGCTATGAGATTTCTGTTCACACAGAAAATTGAAATTTCGCCATGAACCTATGTGATTTCACCTCGCTGCGGGGTGGTATCCTATGTAAACAATTGAATTAGAAGCGAAAGATAACTGGTAGAATTTTTGTATCTCACCTACGGGCTAAACGCCTCTAAAAACGTTGCCAAAATAGAAAGTGGAATATAAGTGTGGAGGGTGATTTATAAACAGGTAGTATTCGATCGTTAATCTCTGTTTTCAAAATCAAGTTAGATGTTGGATTGTTTACCATGTTTTATCGTTTACCATGTTCTATCGAAGTTTATTATGGTTTTTAGTCTTTACCAGTTTTAAAAACAAAGCGTATATTTTATGTATATATTTCTAACCTAATATATTTTTAACATTCCTGTGCATTTTTAATTAATATTTAATATAGCTATTTTTTAACTAATATTTAATCTACCTTAAGGGAATTAATTTTCGCAAAAACAGAGGAAGTTTTATCTACCTAATATCTTCACACAGTGTAAGAAAAAAGTTTTCAAGTTGGCAAATCAGTGTACTTTTCATTATTTGGAATTTATTTGTCCTAAATTATGACGTCACTACAAAATTTCCGATTTTTGCTCTTATTTAACATAGTTAATTTAGTCAATTTTTTGTTAAATTTCCCGGGAATTAATTTTCGCGAATCGGTTTGGTTCAATAATTTTCGCGAGAACTTAATTTCGCGAATTTTGCAAAATCTCGCGAAATTTAATTCCCGCGAAAATTAATTCCCTTAATGTATACGAAAACTTTTTACCTTGAGGTGGTTTTTATTTCTTTCGAAATATAAAATTTTCCCGCTATATTCAGGTGTCATGTACTCATATACTCGTTCCCTTATCACCCCGGAAATAGCGTTAATGTTGAGCGTCTGAAATACGTCATTAGAATGTCTTGTGAATGTTATCATTGTGCGTCTGATGGACGTCCGAGAAACGTCTCAAGGTGAGTGGGTGTGTGCGTCTGAGAGACGTCTTTAAAACGTTTTAAGGACGTCTTGTTTGATCTTTGAATACAACGTCTCGAAGACGTCTGTGGATTTAGTCAGGACAACGTTATTAAGACGTCTATAATTGGTTAGACTAACGTCATTAAGACGTCTTGGCGACGTTCAACGTCTGAAATCGACGTCAATAATTGTTTCATTTCAGACGAAAATGCGACGTCTATGAGACCAAAAGTTTGACGTCTTTACGACGTCATTGGAACGTCTGTGTGCCCGCTGGGATATAATGGTCATACATCATGTGTAGAAGTATTACTCACAAACAATGCTGACATTAATATTAAAAATAACAATGGTGAGACAGCATTAATGTGGGCATCATGGAATGGTGATACATCATGTGTAGAAGTATTACTTGCAAACAATGCTGACATTAATATTAAACACAACAATGGTTGGACAGCATTAATGTGGGCATCACTTAATGGTCGAACATCATGTTTAGGAGTGTTGCTCGCAAACAATGCAGACATTAATATTGCACTTTTAGGTGGTAGCACTGCTTACAGTCTTGCAAAAAACAATGAAATAAAAGAAATGATAAATGTGCATAAGATAAAACAATGGCGTCGTCCATAAATAGCCATCTGTTTTTAGTAGGGGGGTTGAGTCTTAAGGGAGTGATGTCCCTTCTTATTACCTCAATCAAATCCGATCTTGTCAAATTGTAAATACAAATAACCGTTTTTAAATGAAAGAAGCTGGCCTTTTTAAAATAAATTGTTTTCTATTAAATTAGTTTTATATACTCCGATTTTTCCATCTCTTCTTAGCATTCGTCTTTCTTTTTTGCTCTTTCTCTTTTTTATTATTCTTCTCTCTATTGTTTCCTGATCAGGCTTGTCTCTCATACTTTTGAGTGATTCTAAACCCTGAAAGAGGGAAGAAAGGGTGTGTCACACCCTTTTCTTTAGAGGGCCGAACCTCTACAATTTTTAATCTTTAAAGCCCATCAAGGACATGTTTTGCATTATAGCACCTGCTGTTTTGTTATTTCTGCATATAACTACGAATATAATTATATGATTTTATGATTTTATGGTGTATTCATAATGAGATCAGAATATTTATTCAGTAATACGATAAGTAATCCATTAATATATATTTCTACTATAACCAGACTCAATATTATTTTTAGAAATTTAGAAATGTTTAACTACCTAGATCCTTTAAATATTTAAAATAAAGATTTGATTCATTAAATTTAAAGGAACGATGTGAAAATAAAATAAAATATTAAATTAGCCTGTCCTTATTGGTTTCTCAAAAATATAAAAAAAAACCTGTAAACTATATAGGTGCATCACAACAAGGTTGAAAATATATTATATTTACGCCAGAAATATTGCGTGTTTTTATTCAACCCCTGCATGTGCACAAGCGAAAATATCTCTTTTCAATTGTTCAATAATGCTGTTTGGTATGGTCTCCGTTAAAAAATAGTAAAAAAGTTGAATCTCATTATTTGTTTACCTTATTAAATAAAGATTTCAGATAATGGCATTCAAACATAAACTGCATGAAGCTTAAGCTTTCCAGTATCTTGTAAATATATATTAAGAAATATTATAAACTGATTCAGTAATATAAACTTGAATTTCTAAATATTAAGGAATAAAGCAAGCACTTGTCAAATTTAGAAAGAGATATCTTAGCATCAAAGGCAGTTATTTTTACCAAATATAAAGTTGGTAATTTACAGTTGAATCTCATTATTTGTTTACCTTATTAAATGAAGATTCCAGATAATGGCATTCAAACATAAACTGCATAGAGACATACCTTAAGGAAATTAATTTTTGCAAGAATTGTTTTTGCAGGTTTCGTGAATTTCAAAATAAATTTGCTCGCGAAAATAAGGCCCCGCAAAAATTTAATTCCCTTAAAGACAATTGTCTATAATACTATGCAAGCCTTAAGGTAACTGTCGGACAGCACATATAGGAGTGTTTCTTAAATACAGCTTTCAGCTTTGCAGCAGAAAACTGTACAAAAAAACACTCCTCTACAGATGATTTCTGACCGTTACCTTAAGGCTTGCCTATAATACAGAACACAGTTAAACCTCTGTAATTCAAACTCTTGGAGGACTTTTTATTCAAGGGAAATGTGTTTGAAGTAGCAAAAGTTTGAATAAAGATCTAATATAGCTACATCAAACCATCAGATAAATTGCGAACAAAAAAAAAAGAAAGAAATATATAAAAAAGAAAGAAAAAGAGAAAAAAGAAAATAAATAAATGGGAAACAAATATTAATATTATAATATGAACATCAACTTTATTTATAATTAACTAATAGAATACAATGAATTAAAATCTTATTTTTCTCACCAACTGAAATTTTACTTCATCGTGATCAGAGAAAAACATATTTTTTACAATACATTTCACCTGCATCTTATTCATGAAGTGATCAAGAAGAGACCCTGACAAATGTGTAGGTTCATCAACTATTAAAGTATATCCTGAACAAACATTATCTAACTGAGTATTTTTTAAGAAAGCATTAATATTGAAATCGCCTAATATTATATGAATATTGTTATCTAATCTTGAAAGAAAGTGAGTAATCAAATAAGTAAAATTGGTTACAGGCACTGAATGCTTACGATATAGTAAGAGTATATTCACTGGATATGGTAAAAATGCTTTCTTTAAAATATTTAACAATGTAGCAGCTGGAATTCCATCATGAATAACTTGTATGGTATTTTCATAGCAACTGGCAAGACTACAAAATTTGTCATTGTTTTCATTGTGTATGATTGTAAAGTCCTTGAGTATATTTGAAATTTCTGTATATGTGTAAGAAGCACAGCGAGGGGGTTAAACTTTGTGTTTTATCTTTGGGTGTGACGACCCCACTTATTACCCCAATCCAGGTGTGGTAACTGAGTTTGCTCGCTCAGTTATCGGTATGATAATCCCGCTGCCCACAGTAAATTATGAGAAGCGAAGCAAGGGAGCTTAGTGTCTAACTAGGTCACAAGTCCTGGCGTCCATAAATTGCCATTTGTTCTAGTAGGGGGGTCTAGTCACATGGATCCGTGTGACTGG
>JAULBZ010001983.1:0-19974 GCA_032360805.1 Neoturris breviconis
CGACGTTGTAATAATTATAATTGGTTGACGTCTTTCTGTATATACCCCCTGAACTGTTTTTGAATATTTAAAGTGCTGCACGTTTGGTTTTGCTCCACGTTTGGCTCCCGACAGGGGCCGATATTATTTTACGTATAAGTCTAAATATCATGTACTATTGTTAATTAATGACGTAACTCAACTATAGAAACTAAAGATTGGCTTTGAATGAACTCTATTATATACAGAGGTTTACAGAAGAAAATATGGCGCCGAAATCAGAAGCTACGTTATGAGTTATTGATATTATTTACCAGACGAAAGACAAACAAATAAACCGTTGAAACAACATAACCTAACCTAACATTTTGGTCGTTGGCAGTTGTCCGCTAGTTTGCCATCCATGTGGATATAACACTTGTGTTGCTCATTGTAAGATGCACTACTGATTTGTTTGAACGAGTGAAATTAAAACAGTTCTAATGACAGACCCTACGCTTCAACTCTTATATGAAATGCTAAAGAGACATATATACGTTCAGAGTTTCTAGAAAACCTTAAAACCCTAAAACGATTTGAAAGTCAATTTTTCTCTGTTTTCTTGCCGTTTCTTGTTGGAGCAGGAAATTTCGCTAAATCAGGGTTCATACACTTATTATTACCCTGCAGGCACACCACGTTGGACTAACGTCGAAACTGCGTAGATCCGACGTCCTGTGCCCACTGGGTTACTAAATGAATATAAAATGTGCTTTGGTAAAACCATTGCTTGTCAATGTTTCGCGACTATTTTGCATGCATTAGGGTGTGCAATTTAAGTCTTTATTTCGCATCAAGTATCACAAGAAATTTCGGTCTTTTAACGATGGATATGTTTACGAGTTCTTGGTAAACACAAACATTTTAATAAGAATCCGCTCTTCTTTAAACACCATCTTTCTCTTTTAATGAAGACGGGAGAGAAAAAAAACCTTGCAAATTTTCTCGTTTTAGACGTCAAAAGATAAGGAAGCCTGGGATCGAAGTTGGATGGTCTATCTAACTTATAATGAAACAAAACAAGTAGAAACGGGCACTGAGTGCGATCTTGCTTGCAGTTGTTGTTTACTTTGTTGCGACGTAGCTTTTTGAAACCACAGAAAACAAATATATTTTAAAACAATTGAATTTAAGATTTTATCGATAAACGAAATGCTAAACAATTTTTACGGTCCCCATTTTATGATAACAGAAGTAGAAAACGAAAGTAATTCGTATTATTACAAGAAAAATGGCGTTTAAACTATTTTAAAACTACCGCACGCATCATCAACATTATAAGTATTTCTTTGGTACAAAAATAAAATTGTAAATGTCAAATTTTAGGGAGCCAAGGGGCCAATTGCCAGAGCCAGTAATTGCTAATAGCTAAATTATAGGGAACTAAGGTATTCAATTTGCTAAAGATATCAGCCTACTAAGGGTCCTATGAAAGTCTTGTTAGTAACATTTACTGATATATTCACTTCACAAGATTGAATTTTCGTAGAGATAAGGATGTGTTTTCCATGCTCACTGTGTGGCAGCCATATTTCATGTTTTTAGATAGTTGCTTATCTCAACATCATAATTATAAAGGTGATTATAAATGTTGATTTCCAAGAAGCGAAGATTTCGCCGTGAAAACCAAAAGAAGACGTTCGATTGGTACACGCTTTTAAACAAGTACATAGTTTATAAGAACATAAGGTTTAATCCTATTCAGGCCGGGGGTATAACTTTTGAAGTATGGCTTATATGACTAGAACTGTTACGAGTTTTCCTACAATTTATCTAGGATCATTTTTGATTTTTTTTTTTCGGTAACTAGGGATAATTTTCCTCTAGCAACCGTATTTTTTAATTTTTGCTTGAAAATCATTTTGGTATATAGTTTTTAAAACATTTTTTGCACCACCTGTTTTCCTGTGATGAGGTCATCGAGAGTAATAACGTCATCAAGAAAATTATTACGCTAAAATGTTAATTAAGTGTTGACCTAAGTTTCAACACTACAGCATGGTTCCATCAAAAGTTATGGCGCTATTCAAAGCCCCCCAAAAATTAATTATGTTAAAAAATTAAAAACACGCTAAGAGCATTTTAAGGTTTTGAGCCATCAAGGACATTTTTTTTATGTATTATATTCTTTTTCTTCACATAACAGATTACAAAAATATTATTTCTGTATCATTAAATTCAGCAACGTCAACAAATTGTACTTTCCGATCTTTTTATTAAAATAAAAAATGTCTCCGATCGACAAGCCAGTTTTCATAACTTGTCATCCAACTAGCTCGTTACTCTAGCACCGTCCAAATATAAGAAAAATCGTGTAGAAATTGACGTCACACATGGTGTGACGTCGCTTTCTACCAATGAAATGTCTTCTTTTGGCTTTCGCCACCAATGTTTCTTGGGAGAATCAACCTTAAGAAGCCTGATTGGAATTCTATCTCCAAAGCTAGGTCATGAGAAAAACGTAAATTAAGTGAACATAGCTATATGTGGATAACAATGATTAAAATTATTATCAAAACAGTTTTTTAGTAAAAAGAATTAACGCGGATATGTTTGCTAATATACTGGGGCCATATTATTTCTGCAAAATAACTAGATAATGTTTTGATTTAAAAACATTCGATTCGTCATAATCACTTACTTGAAGTTCTTGACTTCGGTAAATTTATCATAAAGAAAGATTAAATTTGCAGTTAAAGTAGGGTTGATAACATAAATATATATTTACTTATTTGATTTATTAATATTAATTAGAATAAATAATTAATAAAAACAACAGTTCTTTATAAGTAAACAAACACATAAAATATTAAAGGTATGCCAAAACAAAAAATAAAGAGAAATTTTGATTAGCAAAGAAATATATTTCCATTACCCGGTCATGCAATATATATGTTATGACCTACTGTGCGAATGGACGTGTTTTAAACTTATAATAAAGTAAAGAATGTTCTAAGCAATTGATTGGATGTTTCAAGAATGTTCTAAACAATTGATTGGATGTTTTGAAAATGTTCTAAATAATTGATTGGATGTTTTGAGTAGGTAAGAGAGTGGTGAATTTTGGTGATATACCTGAAGGGACCATATATATTTCACATGGCTATAGTTTGTCCAATACGGACCTGAATATCTGCATGAACGGAGATTTCCATATATGATAATAGAAAGTTATCTTTGTATTTCCTCTTTTGTTTCTTCCATTATCATCATTATCTTCATCTGCGGCTATACGTTCACTTTAAGGAAAAGCAGGGCACACGTCTTACCTAAATATCAGCATGATAGGAGATTGTCATCTATGGTAATACAAAGTCCATACATGAAGATATTCGCAACCGTATTGAACATTTAGAATGTACTCAGTACTTTGAACAGGTTTTTGGTAGAGAAGACATGATGATTTTGAAATTGTAAACTATCGGACATAATAATCGATAATATGTTAGGTTCTGTTTTGAATTGTACGAAAGATAGAACGGGGTGGTTTCGCGTAAGAATTATTAATTTTCTCTATTTGACATAATATTTTTATTAATGTGATTTATTTTTTAAATTACGTTCGCAAACAATATAAGACAAGTGTTGAACATATGGAATATTCTGTGCAAATTAAGATAGTGAATTGTGTATTGAAGATGAACATCGATGATGAAGTAACTTGGTAGTGAACAGCTTTTTCTTTCTGATACGTTTTTTTTTATAAGAAATCTGCCTACGGTTTCTTATTTTTGGTACAAATTTATTTATTTTTTATGTATTTATCTTATCTTATTTCTTTGCTTCTTTATTTTTTATACCAACAACTCTTTGTGGAGAATATTTTTTAGAAATTTTTCAGGATCCTAGATAAAGATTTCCTATAAAAGAGTTTCTTATAAAACAAAAAACGTGTAGTTTGTCTCATCTGAATACTCGCCTAATACAAAACATGACTCATTAAAAGGACATCGTAGAATATAAGATACTAGTATTAGCCAGTTCTGTTATCATGGGTTTGGTCTTTACAAAAGAAGGGATTATTATATAAAGATCTGGGAGTCAGGCCGAATTTAACTAGCTAATTTATTTATTTTTTATGTATTTATCTTATTTCTTTGCTTCTTTATTTTTTATACCAACAACTCTTTGTGGAGAATATTTTTTAGAAATTAAATATAACGAGTAAGAAAAAGTTGCAGTTGAAGAATGTTCTCCATAAAAAGAGAACATTGTTAACACGTCCTGCCTGAATCAATTACATAAAGAAAGCTTGTCAAGAGTAATACAAAATATATTACATATATTTCAATTTGAATACGTTTCTTAGTTATTTATTTCATTTTTATTTTTTGTCTTTTTATTGATTTATATTTTTAGGACGGTTAGAACAATCATATAAACAAGAAGAAACATTTTTAAAGATGAAACCCTTTCTTATCTGTATATTTTGCGTGAGTAATTTTCAAGTATATGCCAGAGAATATTGTACGGATGTCAGCAAGACAAGAAGTGGAGCAGCTGATTATTATATCACTGGTTTGTTTCCAATTTATAATACTGCACCATCACGATACAATACAAATGGTCTGCAATATACAGAGATAGTTAAGTATACTTTAAATAAATTTAATAGAATATCCCCCTATACAATCGGATACGAGTTCTTTGATACGTGTGGTGAAGCTCAGTTAGATATCACAACAGAAATCGTTACCGATATGATCATAGGTAAACCCTTTAATCTTACAACAGACGATCATAGTTTCCGAATTAATGGGATTGAAAATCAAATGTGCAAATGTGAAAACAGTACACATAATAGCAATCAACTAGGTGTTGTTGGTCCAGCTTCTTCTTCAGTATCCATACGAACAAGCAATTTCTTATCACATGAACAATTACTATTGATAAGTTACGCTTCGACAAGTCCTTCGCTCAGTGATAAAACAGTATTCCCAAATTTTATGAGAACGATCCCAAGTGATACATATCAGGTGCAAGCCATTATAGATTTAATTGTAAAATTCAATTGGACTTATATTTCTATTATTGCATCTGATAACTCGTATGGTAGATCAGGAACAAATGAACTTTTAGAATATTTTAAGCGTCGTAATATCTGTATTGGGAAGCAGCTATTATTTGGTTTACCATATGACAACGATGAAATTAAAAAAGCAGTATATACCTTAGCAAAGGATAAAAAAGCTGAAGTGATCATTGTGTTTGCTTTATCAACACCAACTAAAATGATCTTTAAACAAGCAACTGAATTAGCCTTACATAATCGCACATGGATTTTGACAGAGGCTGCATTTGGTGTTGGACAATGGATTACGCGACTCGATGAAAATGTTATTTCTGGTGCTTTTGGCATTCAACCTTTTACAGGAATCTATCATGAGTTTGAGGATTATTTCTGGAAGTTATCTTACTCAGATGCCAATTCTAATCCATTCTTACAAACATTTTTCAATAAGAATGGAATAAATCAATCAAATTCAGCTAACGTTACCTTAAATGACTTCAAGTCATCATTTAAAGGTGATAAAATAGGGAACGCAAGAAATGCTGTCGTTGCCTTCATTGTAGCTTTAGAGAAATATATTGACGATACTTGCAGTAAAACTAATTGTTCAGTGCCGCCTCCAATCACTAACAGACAATATTTTAATGAGAAATATTTAAAATCGGTTCAATTTAAAGGACTTTTGAATGAAACGATTAGTTTTGATGCAAATGGCGATATTACAACAGCATTATTTGTAATCAAAAATATGCAAGGCAAAGGGAGTTCTCAAGTATTTCATGTAGTAGGAAAGTGGACACAAAGAGATCGTTTATCTATTGATAAATCTACAATTGTCTGGTCGACAAAAAGTAAACCAAAGTCGAGATGTTCAGATACTTGTGGACCTGGTTTCTACGCGCTATTTGATCAAAGTAAGCCATGTTGTTGGGATTGTTTAAGATGTCCTGATGGACAAATAAAGTTAGGATATGGTGAGAGAAACAACTGTACTTTCTGTCCTGAAAGTAGCGTTCCCGATAATAATGGTGCTGGATGTATCCATATCGAATTCGTGTCGTTTCGATTAGATTCTACGAAAGGTGCTACTTTAGTTGCTTTATCAAGTTTGGGAATAATATTATCAATGATGGTTTTGTATATCTTTATAAAATTCCAAACTTCTATCATTGTCAGATCTGCTAATCGCAAGCTATCAATAATTCAAGTCATATTGCATATGTTACTATTTTCCTCGCTATTGTTATTTTTCCTTGAAACCACAACAGTTACATGTTCGATACAACTTTATACAATGGGTTGTCTATTATCAATTATCTTATCAATTATATTGATCAAAACTGAAGTTTTATTGAGAATATTCAAATGCAAGTCAATAATGAATAAAACTTATGCAAGGATAACAGCGACATTGGAAGTGATTATTGTTGCTTCAATAGTAATTGTTTATGCCGTTATAAACTTAGTATTATACCTTATTGATCAACGAGTTATAATCGCTGAGTTCGTCAATTATACAGATAAGACTTTAACAATATCGTGTCATTTCGATACTCATTTAGTTGCTATATTTATTTTTCTCATTATTGTTGCCTTGTTCTGTGGAATTCAAGCTTATCGAGCGCGGAAATTACCAGATGTATTTAATGAAGGCAATTTTATTATGTATGCCGTTTTTATTTCATCGTTGAATATGGTACTTATTTTGTTATTGACACAATATGGTCAAGATCCTGCAGAAAAGACGTTTATTCTCTTTATTTTGGTGCTTACAACCAACTCTTCAATACTTATTATCATGTACGGGTACAAGGTATTCATGGTTTGTTTCCATCCAGACTCTAATCGTAGACCAAAATTTTCCACGACATTTGTTGATACGATGAAAAATATACAGTTTCAATCCAGGAGTGACTATACTGAAGACACATCGATTGTTGAAACAGTTGATTGTTGAACGCTTTAATTGTAAGTTTTCCTTCCAGTGCCAATTAAAATATTTAAATTTGACGCAAACTGGATCTATAAAGTATAAATTCCAGTTTTAAAAAGTTCTGATATTACGCACTCTGCTCTTTCTTACGATCAGCAGCATTCAATGATTGTCGGTTGAGCACTTACGTTTGGAACCGGCCTACTTTTGGGTATTGATAAGGTGTTAGTAGAAAACATTGCAACGTATTTGTATTATTGATGTGTATATGGTTTGCATTTGCAAATATTTAGCGTCCTTTTTAGATTTGCCTTTTTGTCTGTCTCAACGTTTTTGTGTTTATAGGACGAATTTATATACACTTTATCTTGACTCGTGAACAAGGATTTGAACAAAAGAGTTTTATGAAAAGCACTTATAATCGGGATTTATAGTTGGATTAGTTTGCAACAAATACACTGATTTCGGCTTTAATGGATCCAAGACTCGGTAAATAAGTAGAGCGCACGCGCAAACAGGAAATCACAGCATCGTCAAAACAAGAAAACAGAAAATCTTGACCATTAGAAATATCGCTGTATTATTAGGGAATTTAATGTTGCAATTGAGGCAGTACCATACTCTAAATTAAATTAGGGAGCTTTGGAATGTTCCAAAATATATCCTTTTAAAAACAAATGAAGGAAATTTTGAAATAGGGACCATCTCAAAATTTCGCTCTAACAACTAAAATTGATAAAATTCAACAAAAGTAAATCTGTGCAGAAGTGTGTTAGGTCAACGAACTTGCAATGAATTGGTTTCGAGACGATGCAAGATGCAAGATCGAAAGATTGCAAGATCGTAAACTCAGTACTCTTCTCTGTAGAGTTTATTTTTGAGACGGATCGTTACAGATAAATTAATTATTGAAATTGAATGGTGGATTAACACCATTGAATATTCTAGTAATTCATTAGCCCTTCATTAGTATGGTGTGGACCCCCTGAATTTTTAAATTTTGCTGTGAAAGTAACAAAACAGAAACTTATTATTCAGGAGGTTTTCTTACATACTTTAAAAATCTACATATCATCATACTTTTGTGATTTTTTGCCCCCTGAATCTTCTAATACCTTCCCATGAATTAACAAATTTCCGGGGGTACCCAACCATACTAACAAAAAGTTAACTTCTATTCAGATTATAAACTTTGTACAGAGGCAAATAAACTTAGGGCAAAAGATCAGTTCCATGCAACAGGAAAACAATGGTTAGAAGCAGAAAGGGAAATACACAAAAAGGTTTTAAAGCTTAAAGCAGAATTATTTGGATTGAAGGCTTTAGTGAAAGGAGGTCATAATATTATAATATATAATACAGCAAAATGGGTGGAACAGTATCTCAGGATTGTAATGAATTAGCCCAACTAATTTGACAACAAGCCCTGCAGGAAAAACTATAGATTCTTGTAGCTCATATACTCGTTTCTAATAAGCAATCTTCGATTAAATTATTTTTATTTTAAAATATTTTGCTGAGTCAAATATTGATATGTTTTCATCTAGAATCAACAATAAACTTAAAATTAAAATTAAATAAGCATGAAGGCATATTACGGAAGGTACTTTAGACTATAATCAAATATTACAATGATCGTAATTAGCTGGTGCCCTATTGTTTCATAATTATGACGTCATAGGTTATATTGGGAATGGAATTCCTATTTTCTATGAGTATAATCATTTGGTACAATAGCTTCTTTTAAGTAACTTTTTATATAAATTAAACAGCAGAAACACATTCAGCAGAAGAGTTCGAATCTAACATAAGGGTCATATGTCATATTAAAAATAATTCATCCATTTTTTTAGTCAATACCTGTTTGGTAATTATCGTAATGCAGAAGATGAGCCAATTATTTTAAGACAATGATGGGCCATGATGGCCTCTCGTAGGCCTAATAGGGGTATATTCCTATAACACTACTTTAAGAATGAAAATAACAGAAGAACCAACCAATAAACTCCACTAAGTATTGCTAAATAACAATGACACATGAACCTTTCTATTTAGACAAGTAATTACGAAATTATCATTTAAAAATTCCTAAGAAAAATAATTATGATTAAATATTATTTGCTTTTGGACTCTCATTTACCGAGTTAACCTTGGATCCATTGAACGGAGAAGTAAAAAATCAACGAGCTCATCTTAAGTGACGTTAATTTTGATTTCTCTAGATATGGATTTAAGTCTGGAGAAATCAAAATCAACTTTACTTAAGGTAGGTTCGTTGATTTATTTTTTCCGTCATGGCAGACCTAGCGTAGTCTTAAGCAATGGCAAAAGATCTACCCAGCCGGCAAAAAACTGTTCAATGTATGAAAAATAACGTTAGAAAAACGTTCTGAAAGGGCCAGTGCCATGTTTTACCGAATAAAATTTGAAAGGAAAAAAAAAGGCGAAATGTAAGCGAGACATTGCATCAGTTTTCTACTGGATTTAACTTACGACTCCGCACTAGCAAAATATTTTAGAAGCATATATAATTTTATCCTGATAGAACAAGTAGCTTTCTTGACACTTTCAATATCATAAACTATTCTTAGTTTCAAGGCCAAATCATAATTTGTCCCAATAATCTTTTTGAATAAGTTAATAATGTCATTCATAAATATGAATAAACAAGCCAATTACTTATAAAATTTATTATGATTAATTAACACCACAAGTAATAAGAAATCTAACTTGTGAACTCATTTTTCCATTCAACTACAGATTAATATCTACACTACTTGTAAGACACTGGACATAAGATAAGATTGGTTCTTTGCTAATCGTCTCTTCGATTCTTGGAAGGATGTGGTTTGCGGTTTTTAGTTTTGTTAATGTTCTATCAATTTTTTTTAAAGATTTATGGAGTTGTGAAAATATCTATATGCATTGCTAACAATTCTTTTGAATGAATTACTTATATGACTAGAAATTTTAAGTATTTTACTAAATTTTATCAAGAAGCATTTTTAAATAAATTGTTTTGATACCTAAAGGATTATTTGCCCTTAGCAACCAAATATTTGACAAGTGGTATAAAAATTCTAAAAAATAGGAAGTGGGAAACCGGCTTTAACCATCTGAACAAATTTTGTGGTTGTTAGAAAACACTTGTGAGCAAATACTTGTTCTAAATTCGATAATAATAATAAGTCAAATGTATCTAGACATTAAGTGACTTCATTCAGTGACTTTTCAATTTCCCACTCTCCTTCGCTGATATTTTAAATCATTTAATTTTGATAACTTTTACGATTATAATAATTGTAAAAGGAGAATCACAAAGCGAACACGATTTCTTTATTTCTTTAAATGTCCACTGTCTGAATTGTGTTATAAAAGAGCAGTGAAGGGTAGAACGCGTTATCGAAATTGTATTAGTTTCAAACGAAGTTTGAAAAAAAACGCGCGGTAACCAACAAGAGTTTGACACGTTCCATCATATTATATGCAGAAAAAGCAATACTAGGCGTGTATTCTCGACTTACTACAGTTATCGTCAGTTAACGTATGTCCTGTTTATGTTAATGATTAATATCCAAGACACATCCTGGATACTTATAGGTTTCTGTGTTGTTAATCAGTCGGTTTCGATATTTTAGTTGAAGTGGTCTTGACTTTGATAAGCGTTTTGTGGTACCAAACAACATAACTCTGTTTTTCCTTTTTTCGTGTTAATGACTAGTTCATTATACTCAAAACAATCCGTTACCATTAAAAATTATTTTAAGAGTAAGAGTGTTTTCTATGACTATAAAGTCTTTGCTGGAAAAGTAAATCACGGTGTTATCTACGTACTTTATTACACTACATTCTGCTAAACATTCATAAAAGTCGTTGAAAAAGATGACAAAGAGCCGAGGTCCAAGAATAGAACCATGAGAAAGACGAGATTTGATCTTGAAAACTCTTGAGTGTTCACTATTCACAACTACTTTTTGATCTCGATCAAACAAATAATCTGAGAACCATTCCAATTCAAATTTAAATAATCCGTACGATGATAACTTGTTTAACAAAACGCTGTGTGATATTGTGTCGAACGCTTTACTCAAGTCAATGAAGACCGCACCAGTTAATTTCCCATTATCAACTTTCTTTCTAATATCATCAATCAACAAAGTGGATGCGACTTGGGTTGATCTTTTAGAGCGATACTATCACTGTGGAGATGATTGTTCTCTAGATAAGCACTGAAAACGACTCTTTCTAATACCTTTGACAATGTTGGGAGTACTGAAATTGGTCTGTATCCGGTGTATTTGTAGATCCGAATTTATATGTCGTACGATTCTTGCTTTTTTCCATAATGTTGGTACAGTTGACGATTTTAGCGATAAGTTTATTATGTGTGTGACATGTTTTGAAATCTTTTTTTACACTTTAAAGACTTTATCTGCTTTTGAACAAAGATTAATTGTCTAACTGTTCTCAGAGGAAACGAAACTGTTTTCTTCCATTCTAAGTTCTGCAATACAAAAGATGATTGTTTTAAGTTTTTGTAATATATTACTAAAGTACTCAACAAAGATGTCGACAGCTGAGTGTTTAGATTGGCCATCGATGGTTTTCAAAGTCACGTTTATGTTAGCAATTTCTGTAGGAAATATCTGTTTGGCAGTTTTCAGAAATTCTTTTTGACTTAAAAAGTTTTCGTATATCATGTCGCCATGATATTTGGCTTTTGTTTTCTTTAACTGTTGATTTGTTTGATTTCTTAGTCGTTTAAAAGTTGAGAATCTACTTCTTTTTTCGTTGTTCGATACTTATGAAGAGCCATATTTCCTTCATCATCATTATATTAATATCTCTGTTCAATTTGTTGTTGTAGAGTTGGTTCGGTTAAACTAGAGAAAACATTTTGAGGGTCGCTGGAAAGAAAACTCTCGTTTCCATCTTCCTTCTCATTTGTAGGTTTATAGTGTCACGACTTTTTTTCGTTTTTTTAACAGGCTGTAAAAATACCAACTTTTCATAAAAGAGTAACTGGAGTCGATAAAGTTCGTCAGTGCTTTGCCCACTTTTGGTAGTCTTGACATTTTCCAATTCTCTTCTAAATTGACTTCTAACACTGATCCATTTTTCGGCAGAAATAACAAGAGTCTCACTTATTTTCGATAAATCACGTTCTTTTGCAACCCTTTTGCTGTATTCTGGGCCGAAAATATCCCACAATGACGGTGTCGCCTCAAATAAATCTATTAAATGCGAAGTTTGTTCGTCAGTCCATTTCCATTCGTTATCCATATTGCTTGCAAGTTACAAAAATTACAAAATAACATGTCGCATAAGATGTCGGAACATCAAACAAACATAAGACATATCATGGTTTAAATGATTTATTATACAAAAGAAATTATACACCGTATTGATTGACCTTGTTGAAAACAAAATTTCGTATTGCACGACATATTAGGTTTTATGAAACGGAGCATATTAAATAGCGTTAAATAACGTTTGAATTGCTCCGTAACATTTCACCTCAACTAATCTTTAATTTTCTATAAGGTATGTCGCTTGTATTGTCTATTGTAGTTTAAGTGTATTGTATCGTTATCTTGCATATCTTTTGTGTTATGAATATACAAAAAAGAAGAAGAAGAAAAACAAAAAACATTTCATTATCATAATAATAACAAAATCACAATGTTCATGCATGGTATTTACGTCACTACATTTTTCTTCGTAAATTAGACAAAAAAATGAGCCTTTTCGCTGCAAATATGGAAAGTTTGAAAGACTAAATTATTATACATGTGGACTGTGTATTGACATATATTCACTGGATTCATATATTGACTTATGGTGTTGTACTTTGTAGTATATCACTACGCAGGATACCTCAGCGTGCAATATCATGTGCAAGAGATGGCTTCAACATTGGAAGGCATGCAACTAGATTAGAGATTATATTACCGAAGTATTAACAGTAGTATCCTCGGACCAACTCCGACGCTAAGATCAAACCAGAATTGCAAACAATACCTGGCGAAATGTTATCATATTAAACATCAATAAAATCAGATGAATCAGGAGCTGATGTGTCCAAAACAAGCTTTTGAACTAAGGGATAAACGTCATATGCAGACGATATAAGGGTTTGTAACCAATTAGTCGAATGTAAAGGATATAAATAAAAGAAACGAGAATGATAAGCAAGACAGCACAATGAACGCATTATTACGACCATGGTTCATTCACACCAATAGTATTTTCTTGTTTGGCGGTATGAACCGTGAATGTAGTACTTTTATGTCACTAATGGCCGAGTTGTTAACAGTAAAACGAAATCTACAGACATCTCTGATCAGTGGATGGCTAAAGACCAGATACAACGTCGCAATGTTATGATTGTGTCTGTTATGTATTTCAGACATGAGACCATCTATTAAACAACAAAAGGTGAACAAGTCTGACATTACCATCCATTAAGCAACAAAAGGTGGACAAGTCTGACATTAACCCTATTAAGGTTAAAGGTACATAATCACCTTTTTTGGTCAAATTTTTAATATCTATGTCAAATGGATCAGTGACACATACTGAACATAATCCGAAAATTTCAGATTCTAAAAATGTCAAGAAGTGACAAAACAAGCAATTCTTTCCTCTAAAAACAGAAAATGTTTGTCAAACAAGATGGCTGCCACACAGTGAGCATAGAAAATACATAATTTCCTACGACTTCAATCAATTATATTTCCACTAATATTTATTCTTATGGAGTCAAATCTTCAGAATATGTTCTCAGCAATATGAACTTTCATCTTGTCTATAAAAGGAAAAAAATTGAAAAAAAAAATGAGGGTGATTTTGTACCTTTAATATATTTATGATACTTTTAAGCGATTTTTGTACAACTTTCCACGATTTATTTTATAAGACCTTGGTCTATACGTCACAAGCACATGACAGAGAGACTTGATGTGCCATCATTATTTAACTCGCGGGAAAGCTACAGCAATCGAAAATGGCAGCCACAGCAATAACAACACAACTTTCATGTTTCCTACCTGATCTAGACAAGCCACTCTTGAAATTCTGGATGAAACGTTATGTGTCTTCAAAAATTATCATAACTTATGTATTGATAGACTGGATACTTTTGTTCGACGTGTGGTTGAAAAGAAGGATGGTAAACAGGAAGGCCAAAAATTATTATAAACTATGAACAGTTATCCACTTACGCACTTTTGGAATGTCTTGGGTTCAAATTGCAAAAATAATTGGGATAAGCTATTGAACACTCTACCGTCCCCGAAAGGCTTCAAATGTTGTCCGCGAAACATATTTAGACATAACTGATGAGCTTCTGGATCAAACAGCTATCTATGCTATCTATGCTAACAAGAAGTCCTAATTCTGGTGAACGCATGGTTTTTGGCTCATTACTTTCGCATGGAATAAAAGTTTAACGGTGGAAAGTTAGGAAATATATAACATGAGTGAATCCATATCCTAATATTAAGAAACGAAGGATATACAGAAGAACCTATAACTATAATGTTCCATGTGCTAATGCTCTATGGCATTTATCTTTTATTATATCCAACAATATGATATACCATCTGGGGTTTGTATTTTGTATACAATATGGGTTGTATTACGGAGATACCTTTGGAATTTTTTGGTCTGATAAAATATGGTTATTCCGCGCGTCAGATGTTCTTCTACTAGGTCAGTCAAAATTGTATGCTAAGGAGTTGCCCGTATAGCTTATTTCGTTCACTTGCCTCTGTCAGGGATCTTTCCTTTGCCTGGGGTCATTATCTGGTGCCTTGGCTCGGATGCCTTTCATTTGCCTATTGCCTTTCCTTTGCCGGGACCTTTCCTTTCCTATGCTCCTTATCTGGTGCCTTGGCTCTGTTGCCTTTCTTCTGCCTACTCTTCTCTGCCTATGTTTGCCTACCCTTTCCTCTTCTGGGGATCTTAATTCCAATGCCTCTATTCCTCAGTTTGGTCTTTGCCTGTTGCCTGTGTTCCTATGCCAGCTTGCCTACCTGTCTCAAAAATTTCGCTTGCGAACATAGTGGCACGCTCACGCTTCGCAATCCTTAAATTACTGGTACATATAGCTAGCTAGCTCACTAGCTCACAGCTAAGGATAAATAAACAAAGCTATAGTCTACATGTCCGGTAGTATTTTGTGTCTGGCAATTGAGGTTTACTGTTATTTACCGAGGGTAAGCAATCGAGACAAATAGACAAACTCCTGGTCATTTTGTCACTTTCTAGAACAGTATAACTTATAGCTAGAGAGGGACCTTCGGAAATTTATTTGGGGTTCCGTTTACTGTTTACCGGCCTTTTGTCTGCTAAGGGGGGAGGTGGTCTGGATTTTTAAAAATCCAAAATTACCAAAGAAAACAAGACATGATAGAGTCTTTTGATATCGTCTTTCGTGCTTTTTATTTAATAATACGTCATACACTATACGTCATCAGCTTTGTCGGTAATATTTCGTTTTTTGTTGATATTCTGCATTGGTATTAGTTTGACAATTTTCGGTGCACATTGTAATGTCCTTATAGTATGAATAAGCGAGGCATAGACCTCTTCGTATCAGACTAGCCAACTGATCACACGTGTCTTCTATATCTCCTCACCCTAACACACAGTATTGCCTTACGACAGTACACACATGTGATTTAAAACAAAAAACTCTTATCTTTTGA
The DNA here is from genome assembly GCA_032360805.1 of Neoturris breviconis. Lineage (NCBI taxonomy): Eukaryota > Metazoa > Cnidaria > Hydrozoa > Anthoathecata > Pandeidae > Neoturris > Neoturris breviconis. Next base: position 15,674 of record JAULBZ010001983.1, read on the forward strand.
AGAGGAAGGAACTGTTTCCAAGTAATAACAATTATAGAAAGTTTCCTTTTTATAACGGATAATAAAGTTTTAAAACAATTAAAAGAGGGAGGCGTTTATTTAATACTTTAGTGTTTAGGGGGAGGGGTATTTAATCGATGCATTACGGTATCCCAATACACATCTTTACATTCGGAGCACAGTCTATGCCAGGCCATATGGCCTATACCATGGCTCGTAGGCCAGGTTTTCCTCAAACCCGAGTGCACACGCCTTTCCAAAATTTTCTGCAACTTTTTTTAATTAAATTTAATTAAACGATGTCATATCCTGATTATATGACACTTTGGTGTATTTTTGATTATATATATATCAACTAAAATAAATTCATCAGTATATGGTACGAAGGTGCTAACATCCTGGAAATCGCATTTTCACATCGATGGTTGTGTCAATACACATGATCTGATGTCCATTAGCAAGTATGCCAAGTCAAAAATAATATCAAGAATCAAGAATCACCCACATTTTAAGCCAAAAAATATATAAATCATTGGGACTTCTTTTTGTTCCTTGTCGAACAAGAGCGAATATTTCCATCCTAAAACTCAATGTTATCATATCGTCGGTCTGATCAGTGAAAGCCATATCGTTAGACTAAAACACAGGCTAATCTATGAAATCAGAAAATAACAGCGGAAATCTGGCAAAATTAGAATTTGCGGTACACGATAGTTCTGAAGCACTGGGAACGAATTTGACCATTAATAGAAATTCGTGTTTTTTAACATCATAAAGATTGTTTGAAAGATATTTAGCTACTGTTGGTTTGTCTGGAAGGGCATCCGACGATCTAGAGACTTTCAGATTTCAAATTTCTCATTTGCACACATGAGGCAACAACCTAATCTATTTAGTAAAAAAATACAAAGTTACTGCAGTATATTTTAACTATTTTACCCGCATTAACTTTTCATAACTTGGCATCTCTCCCATCAGGGATATGTCAAGTCCACGAACGTTGTCTTAGGTTCATGAATCAGATCTTAAAAACGGGGAAAAGGCGCATGATATAAATAATTATGTCTCCCTAAGAAAGAGTTATAATTATATATAATAGTTATGCAGAAAAGCAGTGCCTACATAGCAACAAATGCTTCCATATGCCTTACTAACTTAGCATTAACTTTTCATAACTTGACATCTCTCCCATCAGGGATATGTCAAGTCCACAACGTTGTCTTGGGTTCATGAATCAGATCTTAAAAACAGGGAAAAGGTGCATGATATAAATAATTATGCCTCCCTAAGAAAGAGTTGTAATTATATATAATAGTTATGCAGAAAAGCAGTGCCTACATAGCTAACATATGCCTTACTAACTCCCAACCTCGTACTCAGGGCTTCTTCACTTATTTGAAAAACAGTTTCTGTTTGACAGACGTCAAGAGAAAAGAAGCCCTGGAAACGTGGTGGTTTTCACGCTGTTTTAATATTATATTCGCGTTAACAGCGAAATACAGGCGAATAGAGCAAAAAAGGGCGCAAGAAATCAGGTCCAAAAATTAAAGGCACGATATAACGAGGGGCGCGAACAATAGAAGGTAACCTTTCCGAAAGATATTTAAATATTGCAACTCTAAATTTTCCGAAATCTGCAGTTATTGAATTTGCAAGTCGATAAAAACGGCACGGGACTCAAATAAAAAAAATTGTTTTCTCGTTTTTTTGTTTCCCACGTTTATTCTGTTTTTTATTCTCTGTTCTTTTCATCACATTCTTTTTCTCTGAACTGCCTATCGAGAGTCTAAAGATAGACTGAGTTCTGCTTTGGCTTACTACGACTACAGTCTGGTTAGATGCTTGTTTTAAAAATCAGAAAGATCAAATTTTGAGTTAGAACTCAATCAAAGTCAACAAACATACCATGAAATGTTCCAATATCTTCTTTGTTTTACTTAATATTGCTCTGGTGGTCTGTTTATAAAAATGTGTATCTTATTCCACCTGTATTTGCACATATTCACAAGTATAAATGTGTATTTATTTTTACTTTTCTTTTAGTAAAGCAAAAATATGGGGATGAATCACCATCATCTGAATCAGAAGATGAAGATGCAGAGGTATCAGTTATATCATTGTTCACAGAGTTCAGATTGTATAACTCAAATTGGTTACTCTCTGACCTTTAATTGTTAGTAAGGGGATGGGATTATCTCCATTTGTCAGACAGAAAAAAACACTGGTTTCAATAACCCCCCCAATTTGTTAATTTGAAAAGAACCAGTAACCCCTTAATTTATTAACATCCACCCCTGCACGCACACACACACACAAACCAGCAATTCAAATATATCATTCCCAGTGAGCAAAATCTTGATCAAAGTCTACAGTTCTAGCGTATTTTCTGCAGACTTTGAACAAGTTTTCCACCCACTAGGATGAATTTGGAGTGAAACTTACTAAAAATACAAACACAACTTGTACGGTGAACACATAAATAGAATGATATTTTGATCATTTTCTAAAATTTGAATAAGCTCGGAAGCACTCTCCTTCCCCCTCCCCAACTATTGTATACCCCTCAAATTAACATATATTGCCCAAGCTTATACCCCACGCAACCTACAAAATTATATCACCACACCAACCCCATTCTTATTATACCCCCTACAATTAAAGGTCAGAGAGGTGTAGCAAAAGTTGTTAAATGTTAGAAAACAATGGGAATTATTGCAAAGCCGAGCAACAAAAACAGAATAATGCTTAGCAATTGTAAGCTTCTTTCTCCACCGGAGGATGATTCAGTTCATTTTGCTGCAACGTGCGTGAAAAGAAGGCGACTGGCCTCCCTTCTTGGTTTAAGGTGGCGGCAATGGCAAAGTCTGATGCATCGATCTCAACGACAAATGGAAGATCTTCATCTTTCGTAGCTACAACGGAATTCTAAATATCTATCTTTAATAAATTGAAAGCGTCTAATGCAACTTTAGGTAATGGAAATGTTGTATTGCTGGATAATGGCTTTATTTTCTCTGAAAAGTTGTGAATCCATTTTGAATAATACGCAAATAAACCAACTGTCTTCTTCTGTAATTTAGCGTTTTGAGGAGGTGGAATATCTCTGAGTGGTTGAATACGTTAAGGGTCGGGCCGTATCTCGTGATTCGATACCTCGTAGCCAATGCTCATGCTGATCCATACCACATACCGTAACATTATCCAAATATGCAAATTTATGTCTAGCAATGAATTTGTCGATGTTTCGTTGAAAGCACGGAACTCCATTGGTAACTCCAAAAGGAAGACGTTTATTTTGGTAAAGCTTGCCATTCGCTTCAAATGCAGTAAAATTGCGCTCATCTCATCAAGCTGTGTATAATGTTAACCGTCTGAGAATAATCTATAACCATACGTTTCTTATGACACTCGTTTGTCGTAATAACTACTTGTGCACGCCATGGAGATTTACTGGGCTCAATAATATCCTCTTTTTAGTAACCTTTGAACTTTAGAATCAATAAACTGTCCATCTGCCTAACTGTATCGACGCGACTTTGTGGCAATCGGTTTAAAATTTGGTTTCAAGTTGTTGAAGAGACTTGGAGGTGTCGTTAGCATAGTCGATAAGCCACAAATTGAGAGAAGAGGTTTGTCTCCACTAAATTTCACAGTAAGATTTCCATGTTAACTATGTATGTCCTGACCAATAATAATATCTGTACACAAATTTTCAAGAACTGAAAGTTTCACCTTTGAATAGTTATTTTCGTTGATACATAAATCTACGGTTACATATCCAAGAATATTAATTGTCACAGAAGATTCGGCCATAGATACTGTGGAGCGTGACGGTCTTACTTTTAGTTTCAAGTGTCTTGCTAAACGTTTACAAATAAAACTATCTGAGCTTCCAGTATCGATTAGTGCCGGTGCTGGATGCTCATTGATTTTAGTAGTGACGAACTACGCTTAGTGACAGCATTCAGTTCTAAGTTTTCTGAAACAATATCTGGTGTGAAAAATATACTAAATAAATTAGTATAATGATCGGAAGACTTCTGGGCTAACTCAAGTGATCATGCCTGGGTAAAAGCTGAATCAAGTGTCAAGGTTGAGTTTTCAAGGAGGCGTTGACGTATGTTTTCAGCTCGAATACCATTTATAAATGCATCACGTATCATCTCCTGTTTATAGATATCTGCAGTAACTCTTTTAAATTGACAGTCCTTATAGCTAATAACTTGAGCTTAGATAAGTGTCTAAAGCTTCACCCGGTTGTTGATGCAGATACATAGTTAACTAATATGTCAAGTTTGTTT